>NDXB01015658.1:45722-86285 GCA_002631895.1 Agapornis roseicollis | reverse complement strand
GATATAAGGAAGAAATTCTTTCCTGTTAGGGTGGTGAGATACTGGAATGGGTTTCCCAGGGAGATTGTGAGTGCTCCATCCCTGGCAGTGTTTAAGGCCAGGTTGGATGAAGCCTTGTGTGACTTGTTTTAGTGGGAGGTGTCTCTGCTCATGGCATGGTGTTTGGAAGTAGATGATCTTTAGGTCCTTTTCAACCTTAACTGTTCTTTGACTCTATGATTCTATGATTTCCTACAGAGCTTTGCTTGTTCAGTGGCTCACTGCTTTTAGTGGTGCTATCAGGGTGTACCAGTGATTCAGCATCCATCCAGTCCATATGAAACTTTCCTATGTACAGGAGGACGTAGGAACCACATACACCATTTGTGTAGGAAAACAAACTTTACATAAGCCAGGTTTTCTGGTCAGGGCTTAAACTGGGTGCGAGGAGGTATAGATCTGAAAAGCAGCAGTAAAAATAGCAGATCAAAAACGAGCTAAGAGGGGACAGTTGTGAAAACTCTCAGGGGAGCTGAATGTAACAAGGGAAAAGTTGCATCTGGAGGGAGCCAAACTTACATAGGTTCTATTACTGTTTATTCTCTGAGTGCGTCTTTTTGTGCAAGCTTTCTCTATATTTAGGAAGCAAGCCAGATGACCTGTTGACAGGATTCTGGCAAGCACCATGAGCTTTCTGATGCTTCACTTACTGGGAGACTGCTCCATAGCTAGGATGTTTTCCTTGCTGTTTGCTTGCAGCTGTGCAAGGATAATGAAACAAACTCACTTCCAATGATCTGAGGAAATGCACTAAGGCATGGCTGCTGAATTACTTTTTGTTGATCCAAAAAAAGAGGTTAATATTTTTTCAGTCCCCTGGTCCTGCCTCTGGACCATGGCTGTTTGTGCTAGTTGGAAGCACAGCAGGGATTTACTATTTACTATGGTCTTCTTTATAAAGGTGCTTAGAGGATGAGGAAGGGGAAGTGTGCCTCCTTCAAGTTTGAGTAAGAAGTTTTCCAGCTCCACCTACGTGTATTCCCCATACTAAGTTGCCAAAGCAAGCTGAAAGATACTGCATACTGTGAACTTAACAGCTTCATTGTTTCACTCTGCTCTGTAGGGTTTTTGTTCTGACAGGAGAAACTTTGTTTTAGGTATTTCTTCACTAGAGGCAGGACTAGGAGGATGATCAGCTTCAGGGTTAATAAAACAACAATAGTAGTTGAGAAAAGCACAAAACTAGTTTTCCAGTTCTTTGTATTTGGTATGGTGGTGTGTGATTCCCAGTAATGTTGTCACATGTTGAGGAGCTAGCATGTTGTCAGTGACAGGCAGAAATGCTTTATGCTTCTTCAGCCTGTGTGAAAGCCAAAAGTACAGATGGGTTCAAATGAAATTAAACCAATTAATGAAGGATAGCTCTGTCAGTGGCAGCTGAACTCAATGGCACAGATGCAAACTCTAATTGAAGAAATTCATATATTCCTTAATGCTGGGAGTTGGGAGAATATGCTAAGAGAAAGATCGTTCTTCTCTCTCTTCCCCTTGCCTCAGTATCCACTACCTACCAAACACTGGAGACAGAGTATTGGGCTAGATGGACCTTTGCTTTGATTCTGTTTACCAGTTTTGCATTTTCTCTTCCCCTGAGAAATCACAGAGCAATGTGCAAAGAATGATGAGTTAAACTTGAAAACTTTGTAACTCAGGAGAGCTGCAATATGCTTATTTTACAGGTGAGGAGGTATGTGTAAGTAGTATCTTGCATTACAGACAGGCTCACCAAAATTTGTGTTGACTATTCAGTTTGATATAGATGACCTGCTCAGGGTCAGTGACAGGCTGGGATTTGAACCTGCATTTTCTGCAGACCAGAGAACTGGGTGCAATGCACCTCAGTCTGGTTTTTAGAGTGTGTTTATTTGACAGCTTCTCAAGGCTTTTTTGGCTTTTGGGGTGGTGGTGGTTGTATTAGTTGGAGGACTGGGGGCTTGTAGCTTCCAAGTTTCATCTGTAGCAAACTGGGACAGTTGCCATCAGGATTGGCAGACCAATGTGCCCAGGGTGGATGCAGCTCTGATGCTGAGGAGTAGGGGGGTTCCAGCCTTTTGGCTGGAACTTCCTGGAGTGAGATGCTGTGCTGAGGTATTAAATAAGAATAGACAAGCACATTATTAAACAAAAATGTTTGAGTTTTGGGGTGGGTTTTTTTGACATGTAATACATAAGCATAGAAGGAAAATGATGCATGGCTTTGTGCTTGTTTTGATTTGCAAACTATCAGCAAGTTTACCACAACCTTCACTGTTTGATATAACAAGAATTCCTGGCACCAGTCCAGCAACATTGGTTGTCAAGGCAGAGAGAAAGAGCCTGCCCTCATCCTGTTTGTCTCCATCAGGCAGGACAGGCACCCTGTCCACATAGATACTACCTGGTTGTCTGGAGGCTGAGGCTGATTTGCCCAGGCTTTTCATGACTTTCAGCCTTCCAAAGCAACTTTTGGTCCCAGCAGCAGAAGCAGTTTGATAAAACCAGTGCAGATTTTTGGGTACTTTAGTAAGCCCCCAGGTTGAAACTTTTGTGCTTAGTTTCTCACGCCCTTTCTGTAAGTTTGCAATACGATTTCTTTTTGCCTTCATCTGAACATTTTTTTCCCTAAAAACTAGAGCAAATGCATAGATACCAAGCTGGCCATTTGTTTTCTTTGAAACCTTTGTTGAACTATTGAAGGATACATATATATTTGAGTGTATATATATCTCTCAGGAAAAATGGATTAATTACTTTCCCTGCTTGAGAGGCTCTGCTGCAAACACATTTTTTCTCCTCTAAAGAAAGAGCTGCATGTTGCACTACGTAAAAGGAAAGGTCATCTATTGTCATTGACTTTTGTTGTTCTCAGAGGAATGATGTAAACTTATTGAAGTGGGAAATCAGTGAGTTTTCCTTTTCCAGTATGAACTATTAAAAACACTTGCATGGCAACTTGAATTTGCACAACACTTTGGCTTTCAGGTTGCTATTCTTAATCCTGCAGAGCTACAGCAGAAGCTCAGTATTGCTAACATTGGTGCTCTTTGTTGATTATTGACACAAGTTTGCACAAAATGACCCATGAAAATGGTGTTCCTGAGTTGCTTCTTGTATGGACAATGGAAAAGAAAATGTTTTATACAATTTCTTTTGATTTAAGTCTGTGATTGGGTGTTTGATTGCTGTATGCCTTTTGATTATGTAATTTATGCTCTTTCTGCCTGCCTCTATTTTGTCCAGAGATGGATGAGCCAAGGTGCTATAATGACATTTCTGGAGATTTTTCTCTGTGTGTGCTTATAGCTTCCAAGGACTTCTCCCCACCTCTGAGCACTCCTGAGAAGCAGAGTAGAGCAGTCCCACTGAAGTCCTGTGCACCAAAGTGGGGTTTTTGTGAGAGAGATAGAGGATGGGATATTTATGAGGCCTACATAGATGGGACAGAGCATCAAATCACTGCCTCATAGATCCTCCTTGAAAAGTACTGAGAAGGAACAGTAACTGTTATTCTAGCCAATATGTTAAAAGGATATTTGAATGACTTGCAACCCTAGAACCACTTTGTGGTTGGCAAGATAGAACTCTTCTGTTTCTGCTTTGCCTACCAGAATTCCTGGGGCATTGTGGACACAAGCAAAAGGGAACAGTTGGGAATGCAGGCTCCCTTGGAGCTAGGTGTCCCTGTCAGATATCAGCATACTTGGAGAATGAAGACTGAAGTGAGGTGTCCAATAACTTGCATTATTTTGCAGAGAAAACAAGAGCTGGGATTTTTGTCTTTGATGCAGCACAGTGTAATTCATGATCCCGAACTATTCATATCACCTAGTTTGGTAGCACGGTAGCCTAGCAGCTGAGAGATTAAGCAGATAAAGTATTCATGCCTTGTGTAAGCTGCTAGCCTCATGCTGAAAAGAGAAAATTTGTTGGCTTTTGTTTTCATGTGAATTCTGCCAAATACTCATTCCTTCGACTCTACATTGCATTTTCATAATGAGCTTACAAGGTGATCTGACAGAGGCTGTGTTTTGCTGCAGTACACTTCCTTGGAACGGGAGTATCTCCATGTAACCCAGCATACTTATTTCATCTGTTTTGCAGTCTGGAGGCTGCCAGCATTGGATTCATCATCATCATAGACAGACGACGGGACAAATGGAGCGCAGTCAAGGCGTCCCTGACACGGATAGCAGTAAGTGCTTACTTTTGTTATTTATATTCTGTTGAACCTTCAGCACAGTATAGTTTCATGAGCTGATTTTTAGCTCACATTTTCTGGCTGGGGATTCTCCCCTGCCCTGAAGCTCTTGAGTGTTAAATAAAAGAGGGAGGAAGGCACAGAAACAAATTATACAGCCTTATTTACTGCTGAATTAAGACAAATTCCTTATTTGCTGGGTAGACTGCAATACAAATTCTAGTAATTTGAACTTGGTTCCTAGAAGAGTGTAACAGACATACTCTTTTGTGCACTGATGTGATGATGTGGCCTCCTTACGAAAGAAACAGATTTCAAGGGGCTTCTGTTTGCGTGGTAGTAAGCGATCTCTGTCAGAAACTCATAATAGCTTGTTCTATCTTGTTTGCAAAAGTCAGAGCTAAGCACTGATTTTCAGTGCCAACGAAAGCAGCTGGTTTTATACACCTATTACTAGGAACATGTGCTGTCAGAGCAAGCACGTATACACAGAAGTGTAGGAGGGATGACCAAGGCACCTTTAAGTTTTTTCAAGGAATTTAAACAGAATTGCTTTTCATTCTCAGTTCTTTTCAGCTGCTCTCTTCTAGCAGTTGTTCTTCTTTTAATGTTGATGAGCTCAGAGGATTGCGTGAGAGATGTAGGATGGGTGTTGCAGATAGAGCCATGTCTGATGAATGTGTTGAGTGCCTGTGTGTGGGGAAGAATATGCAAGGTTAAAAATATTAAAAACCCATTCCAGAAGGAGAAGGTAGGTCAGCCTGAGGAATTCCTCTGTGCCACCATCTTCTTTCACCAAGTCTAGCATTGTTAGCCAGTTTTGCCCTCTAGTGGAAACGGGAAAACCTGTGGTGTGGTAGCGCAAAGGGAGCTTGATGTGGTTCAGATCTTGGGGAGGAAGGTGCTAGTGAAGAAACTTAAGAGCTCTCTGCTAAATCCATGTAAGAAAACAATGCATGTCTGGGCAGTAAAAAAGGGCCAGTCTATCAGCTTTGGAGATTGTAACAATGGGCACATACTGAATGGACCAGCTGATAATATTAGCAGCTGGACTGAGCAAGGTTCAGTATGTCCTATATAGTTTGCCCTCTTTAGGAAACACTTGGCTGAAAATTCCTGTGGCCTTCCTGTAAGGCAGAGTTATGCCTTCTAATAGTTCCATGTTTCTTGCAGGGAGCATTTCCAGGAAACCTGCAGCTAGTGTTTGTCCTGAGACCTTCCCGCTTTATCCAAAGGGCAATCGCTGACATTGGCATTAAACTCTATCGAGATGACTTTAAAATGAAGGTACCGGTAAGCATGCATTTTTTGCCCATGTGTTTTCTATATCTCCATGTTTGCAGTTATCAGGTGTCAGCAATTTTTCATAACCCAGTAAATGAAATTTTATTGTATGTGGCAACTGGGGACTTCTACCTGGGTCTGTATGGTTTGTATAATAGTAATGTTAAAGAGTTAATTACCATGGATGCTTCACAGTATTTAATGGGCATGCTTCCATGTCAGTCTAGCTATAAAATGTGACTTGTTTTTTAACTATTGTTATAAGTCCATTGGAGCCATTCCCTTGATGTAGGTAGAGGTAGATCTCACTTTGGTTACAAACATAACTATTTAGTACTACAGAGCAATGAAAGGCTAGGGCTGAATTCTGCACTATTTTATGTATTATCCACAGGACTGCTGACAGTGCCTTGTTAAATGCTTGCATAGCATTGTCTGTTCTTAATGCCTTTGATCCCCATGCCCTCAAGATTCAAAGTCTGGTTTTTACTTCTTTATATACACTTGGCGTATGCTGTAAATTAGCATTCCTGAAAGAGTTTAAGTTTTAGATTATTCTAAGAGAGCTCTTTAGGGAGTTGTTCATAGCTGCATGTTTGCATGTGGTTTCAAAGTGGTTTATAAACAAACTTGAATTATGATTATTGATGGTATTTCATCCTGGACCAGATTCATACTGTGTTCCACAATGACTTTACTGAAGTAATTTCATATGATTATTTTGGATTTTGCTTGTGGTTTTATATAGTTTTGCAAAAGATCAGTGGGTCTCCTCCAACAGATTCTAGCTCTGTCAGTACCTAAGTTTGAAGATCAGGTGTTTAAAATACTTTGTGCTTCTTCTGAAGTATGAGACAGCAGCCTGTTTATTACAGTGCATACAGAAAAGGAACCATAAATATTCATTTGATTATTGTGGATTAAACTGTAATGTTGACTGTAGTTTGTCAAGGGTTACTTTTTGGTAACTGAAATGCAAAATTGATGTAAAAATACACGTTTGGCTACAAAACAAAATCTTTCAATTTTATATCACCTTAAAAACTGGATGTTCCTGTATTTAATAAGCCACAATCTGTTGCTATCGCAACTGTTGTACCAGCAACTGCAGCCTAGGAAGGGACAACTTCACCAAGAATTAGCATTTTCTAACAGTTCAGCATTTTCTATACTTTTAGGAATTTATTTGATGACAATGTTGAATTTCAAATTCAACTTGAAATTATGAAAGTTGGAAGGGAGGTTAATTCTGGGCAGGGATCAACCACTTCAGTAAGTATTAAATAGTAATTCATCTTTCTTATGGGCAGGAAAATCAAAATATGTGTTTACTTTGGGATTGTCTTGGCCATTCAGATTTTGAGCCATCTTGGGTTTGTCCACAGAGCTATTAGGGCAGTCTTACAAATCTAAGAGAATGATATGCTTGTTGCTAGATCTGCCTGCCTCCTGCCCAGATAGCTGTAGACAGTCTTCAGATCTATATACATGCTGTCCACATATGCCTGATGCTATCATAAATTGCTTATGGTTGTGCTAAGGGTGTCTTAAGTTCCTGGAGTCTGTTCTGATCTCTGGAGGGGCCTTTCACCTGTGTTTGCAGCCCATCCTAAGAAGACCATGCCAACACAGGCATGCCTCTGTGTTACCCCAGTTTCAGATGGGGTTAGTTACTGAGAGTGACACCTCTCTGTTCTCCTTGAAAATTGCATCCTACATGACAAGCATGAGAAGAAGGCCAGAGAATTCTCGTCCCGTTGGAGATATCCTTACTCAAGCAATTAGGTGTCAGTACCTATCTTTAATACCACCATCACTTTTAGATTGTTTGCAGGTGTTTGTTCATGTTCTGCATTTGGCACTATGACAACATAAATGTCATATCTGGGCTGTGGATGAGTTGCATTTCCTATCACAATACATGAGTTGGAACCAGGATGTAAGCATTTGAAAAGGGGCTTCAATAATATGGTGTGCATTTGTTAAGGAAATATTTGTTAAATAGTTTATCTGAACTATCAAACTGCAAAGTAGATTTTCTGGGTTAAATCAACACTGAATTGACTAGAAGCCAGAAGGTCAAACAAGAACAGGAAATAAAGGCTGAAATAATAAACAAGGCACAATAAGGAAATGAAGGATTTATATGACTTATTGACATATAAATGTGGTTAATAAAACCCCCTGAGATAAATCTCTATTGGGATAGTGATTTGATTAAATATCATTACCCAAGAGCAAGGTACAGAAATATAGGAGATATACCAGGATTCATCTGATAAAATCTGGAAATTTAAAAGGGACACCCAAAGATTTACCTAAGGAACCTCCCCTTCTGGAAAGTAAGTTAAACCAGTTTCATAGTGTACACAAAAAACTGAATAATCTGTCCATAGCAAGCACTTCTTTGATCTTTGTAGGCTGTGACTTCTTTCAGATGGCCTAACCTGTCACAAAGCAATCCCACAGTAGCTCTGTATCCTGTGCTGGCCTGCTCATGCAGGTCCTCCTCTTCCAAACTGCTGCTTCTAGGCTTCCTCCTGCAGAGATGCTTGCAGGGCAAAGTCTTGTGCCCTGTCAGGTATCACCATAGCTGGTGTGCTTTGTGGCTAATGCTGAGCATACTGGCTTAAAGCAAACATCTTCCTAAAAGAAAAGCCCAGAGAAGTTGTGGATGCCCCATCCTTTGAAGTAATCAAGGCCACATTGGACAGGGCTTTGGACAACCTTGTCTAGTAGAAGATAGTCCTGCCTATGGCAGGGGGTTGGAACTAGATAATAGTTAAGGTCTCTTCCAAACCTAAACCATTCTGAGATTCTATGGCAGTGTTCTTCTGTAGTTTCAGTGAAATTTGGATTATAAAAAGATTTCCAATTTGTCAGCAACATCTCTGATGAGGAAGAGTTACAAGGCAGTTAAGACTTTCTTTCTTAAAGGTAATTTGCAGTTCAAAAGTAGTGCATAGACTGCATGTTCCAATGTGAGGCTACTCCAAGATGATGTGGTTTTTTTGATTTTTCTTGATTATAACAAAACAGTGTTTGGTAACACATTCATGGAATACTTTTCCCTTTTTATTCAGATACTCTGTGCTTTCTTTGCCTCAGTTTCTTCACCAACAAGGTCTCCTGGCCTCTGCATTTAGCAGCTGGGTTCAAGGTGGAGATGAACTGCTGGAAGTAAAGAAGTACTGGGTTAAGGACTGCTTGAGAATATTCAACCCATGCAGGTTCATGAGACCAGATGCATCTCCCACAGTATTCTTGTATCCAAGTTAGGATGCTAAAGTTTGGATGGGTGGACAACTAGATGGATTTAAAACCTAGTTGCATGATTGGGCTCAGAGAATAATGGTCAATGGGTCATACTCTACCTGGAGGTCAGCAACAAGTGGAATGATGTAATCGTATCTGCTGTTTAACATTTTTATCAATGACATGGAAGAGGCAACATGGTGTGCTGTCATCAAGTTTGCAGATGACACTAAACTGGGGAGCAGTGGGTACACTGAAAAACAGAGCCACTGGGATGTAAGCTTAAGGAATGGGCTAATGAGTATATTAGGAAATAAATAAGGGACAAAGTCCTGCAACTGGGAAGGACTTTCTTCCTCAATAAGGAAGAGCCCATATTCTTCCATTCCAACAACAAACAGTGTTGTATTGTTGACAGCAACACAGGCTGTAGCCTGACTGTCCAGGAAGCAGCTCTGCTGACAAGGACCTGAGAATCTGGTAGACAGAAAGCCATATATGAGCCAGCAGTGTGCACTGGCGACAAAGGAATCTGTCTGCATACTGCATTCACAGCAACAGTACTGACAAGAGCATAGCGAGCAGACTGAAACAAGTGATTATCCTGCTTTATTTGGCTCTTATTAGATCATATTGAGAATACCCTCTCCAGTTTTGGTTACCCCAGTACAAGAAAAATATTAATCTAAAGTGAGGTCAGCAAAAGGCCAACAAGAAGGTCATGTCTTGGACTGTGTGCTCTATAAGGAGATGCTGAGGCAACTGGGCTTATCTAACCTGGAGAAGGGGAAGCTTGGGAGGGTTAATGCAGCATAACAGCAGCTTTCCAGTTTCTCCAAGTATGCAGCCAAGTTGTGCATGACTGTAGTAGAAAAGATAACTGACACAAAGTGAAACAAAGGCAGTTCTGACTTAAGGAAAAACTTTTTCAACACAAAGGTAATCAGACAGTGGACCAGACTGCTCAAAGAGGTTGGACAGACTCAGTCCTTGGAGGCTTCCAGAACACTCTGAGCAACCTGGTTTGATCTCAGCTGACCCAGCTTTGGGAAAGAAGTTGGACTAGAGACCTGAGGTTCCTGACAACCTAAATTATTCTAGTATGATTCTGTAACAAAGATAAGCTAAAAACCTGTTCAGGTATGTTCTCAAGGCTTTTCTTAGAGCATTGTCAGCCTAGAACCATACATCTTCTTGCTTTCACACATCTGTGTTCATCTCATTGCCCACAGAGCTTGCAAGTGTACTACTTACCAGTCTCCCTTGGAGCTGCTAACATGCATAGTCAGAGTGAAGTAATACATTTGAGATATATTAAAGCATGAGGCTTAACATTTCCAATCACTTTTTGCTCAAAATCTTGTCTTCTGTGACTGAAATCATGGTGCATTTTCTAGATGTTAGACAAGGCATAATTAAAGTGTTTGCCAAAGGTAATACTGCTTACCCAAAGCTGAATGCAAATCTAGGTTTGCTTTCATTAAGCAGGTCTTATGGTAAGGAGTCTCTTTAAACTAAGAAAACTTGTTTAGGTTTGTCTCCCATTTCTCTTTCAATATGGTTTAAAATGGAATAATGCAGTGTATTCAGTGGACATACAGTACCATAAAAATGATACAGCTGAAAGGAAAATCTTAATCTCTGTGGTCTCATTTCAGCACTTCCTTGGGTCAGGTGGTTGGTGTTCAGGGAGCTGTTTAACCTGTTTGCTCCTTGATTTCTCTGTAAATAACAGTTACCTAGAAAATACAAAAATTATTTCATGGAAGTCTGTGGGAATATTATAAACACTATACTTTTGCTTTTGATGTACATGCAGAATGACTACATCTTCAGCCTAGCAAGGCGCAAGATGATGCCAAATTATGGTTAGCTCAAGAATAGCCGTATGCATGTTGTGATGAAAATCTAGTGAAAGTAAACCATCCATCGCATGAATAAATACATAATGGGAACTTACTGGCTATGGTGGAACTGCAGTTCGGTCATGTGTTTAAGGCAAACCCAGATCCTAGGAACGATGATTGAAAGGGCTTGTTATTTCTCTCAGTCCATTGTGTCTGGATTTGTTTCAGATCATCATGTTAAATTCTGTCTCTGATCTTCATGGCTATATTGACAAAAGTCAGCTGACCCGGGAGCTGGGAGGAACCCTGGAGTATGGCCACAGTCAGTGGATACATCACAGAACTGTGAGTATTGGTGTTCTTACACACATGTCTACACCCAAAATTTTTCAGATGATGAATGTAGAGCAACTACTAAGTAGTAACTCTTCAGCTGCATTTCAACCTATGGGTTCTCCTAGGGACTCATGGAAAGAGGAAATCCATTACTCAAATAGAGAAAGGTAAGTTCCCCAAATGTCTTTAACAGAAGTAGTGATCTGTATCTCACTGTTGACCTTGACTATGGCCTTACTCAGCAAGGCTCTTTGGCACATTCCTATCTTTTGAGTAATTGATGACATTCATAGGCCTTTAGTTCATGGTTGAAGTTGAACATAATTTTTAACACTTTACTGAATTAAAGGTCAAAATTCTTAAATTAAAATGTAATTATGTCCATGGCTTTAAGAGAAGAAAAATACTCAAAACACTTGATTTTATTTCTTTGGTTTTGTTTCTGTGCTATGTAAACTTGTAGTCCAGCTGTGTGCTACTTTGAGCAGTGGAAGGCAGTTGATTGTATGAAGGCAGAAAACCTTTTTATTCTATTGGCTTTGAGGGAACTTGTTACAGGTTTGATTGTTTGTTCCCTTTTTGGGTTGGTCAGTGCATCTCAGTGGCTGCTTCAAAACAATGAAAACAATTCCTTATGGCACCCAGAAAAGTTAAGTTTACAAAAACCAGACACCAAGCCCTGGAAGATTAGCAGCCTAGATATTTTCTCATCCTATCTAAGTAAACATGGGAAAAGCTGGGTTCTGATCCTGGAAAATGAATTAATTTCCCAAAGACTGAATGCAGTGTTTGAACCTATGGGTCTGCTTGCAAGGGTGGTATGTTAGAACTCATACCTAAGTAGCCCCAAGGATTTGCAGTGTTCTGAACAATCTTGGGATTTAGTCTTCTATTGCTGACCCTCATGTTAGATCTAGCACTTGGAAAAAGAGATTTCCTGAGGTAGCTTTGTTAAGTCAAGTCAGTTTTGTCACTTTTGTCACTTCCTTTTTATCACTTTCTGTGCTTTGCTGTCCTTATGAAATTAAATTTTACTATCCTAGAGAACCACCAAATATTTCAAGCTTCTAAATATGCAAACACAGAATCTGAATTTCTTCTAACACTGGTCTGAATGTATTCATAGCTGTGTTGACTACACTGAGGTTAGACTTGAGATATATGAAAGGCTTACATGTTAAAAGTATCAAAAATATGCGACTGTCCTTGTAGGAGAGGTAGCTCTCAAACAGCTAAAGGCTTGAAAAAATGAGGAAGGGGAGTAAAAAGAGGTACAAGAAAGGCTGTATTGTTTATTAATGACAGGGGTTTACAGAAAGCATGAATATATAGTTTTGGAAAATATGCAGATAAAAACGAGCCAAGCTTTGAGGTGACGTTGAAGTGACAAGGTGACGTAGTCCCCAGATCTTTTGGTTAAATTTGTTTGAAAAACTTTTACCAAGCACAAAGACTTGGGGGAAAAAACAAATCCACAGATGTAACCTAGGTATATGAAATAATTTATTACTCATACACACAGGAGAGGGTGGAGGTAAGCATGCTATTAAGTGAAACACTGATAAGCTCATGATGTAGGCAGCCAAGGAATTTCTGCTGGGTAAGAAGGTGTCATGAAAGCAGTGTCAGCCTCCATGCCACCTTGAAACAACCCAACTTTCAGTCTTGCTGAGCTGCAGTCTTCATGCCTTTTGCTACTCCTCTTAGTCTTCTCATGTGTTGTCCTGCCAGTGCTTTTTTTCTGAAACAGCTTTAAACTGTTGCTAAATGATAGTGAAACAGCAATCTCACTTTGTAGCTCTTTGCTTCTGCTTTCTTATCTTGAATAGCTGGGAGCCTATGAGCTTTTTAGCTCACAAAGTACTTTTCTGACTGTTAGTAAACAGCCTTTGGTCGTGGATAGCTCTATCTGTGCTGCAGTCAAAAGTGTGACATTTCAGCCAACTTTAATCCAGTAGTTTCAGTGTTAAGAACAGCAGGCTACAGCTGCAAAGAGCTAAGCCAGAGCATATGCAAGTCTGTACTGCTTATGTTGAAAGCAAGCAAGAATTCATGGGGAGAAAGGGAAGAAGTTTAAGGACTCTCCTAGCATTGACCCATCTGGGACAGGTTTCAGATCACGTATGTGGAATGTAATTTCTCTCTGCATCTTTTGAATGATGATCCACCTCTAGTTTGTTTTTCAATGAGCACACAGGATGATTTTAACTGTCATGGTTGCAAATTGGGAATTCCCATCATTGCTGGAGAAGGGAACACAACTTGCAATAACTATGTAGTGTCTGACTGTTTATAAAAGCATTCCTAGTGCTGTTGACTGACTCAAGCCATTGGGTGGGTTAGATCAGAAAGTGTTAAGAATAAAATATTGTTTTTCTAAACAAAACAGTGCAGTCCCTAAAAAAAAAAATTGGGGTATGATCATGAAAAACATAGCCCATGCAGTTGCTACTAGATAAAAAGGTTCTTATCATAACTCGCAAATCTAAACATTATATTCCACTCTGAAAAGGCAGCATTGTTTTTAAGCCTTTTCACATCCCCTTTCTTCAGGAAAACCAAAGTTTTCTGACAAGTTATGTGTTGATGCACCAAAGACATAAAGAAACAGCAGTGCTCCAATGAATTTATGTATTTAAACTATATTTGCAGTGAGTCATTCTTGTATTTGTGTACTAACATGAACAGATGGGAGGGAGTGGCTGGAGTGTATCTAGTACAGATAGGCAGGATGAAGATGCACATTTTCAAAAGCCAGGGGGAAGACAGATTGCTGCTGGGTGAATAATGGCTGTGTAAATATAAATGTAAAAAGGCTTTACCCTGAATACTTCCAGAGTCCCCTCAACTTAAATTCACTAAAATTTTGAACACAGTAAAGTTTCCCAGCAAGCATGGGCAGAGGGTCTGAAGTTCTAGTCCTGACTTAGATGTCCTCTGTGGTTTCATTGTGTCTGCTAAGCTCTGGGAGTTCCCCAGCTGGTTCCTGGAGATGACAATACTTGTAGGCCTAAGAAAATATCATTCGTGACAGGGATTTATTTTGTTACTTTTAGCATATCCGCCCAATGAAAGGCAACATGGCCAGGTTTACAGGCATTAATACTTGCAGCATAGTATGCCTGAGGGACTAAGCATTGTTAGAGGGCTAAGGTGAAATAACCAGTCTGTGACTTTATGCTTTTGCTTTCCAGGCTATTGAAAACTTTGCAATGACAGTAAAAACAACAGCACAGATGCTACAGACTTTTGGAACAGACCTAGCAGAGACTGAACTTCCCAACGATGTGCAGTGCACAGAGGAGCTCCTCTCTGCACATACTGACCACCACAGCAAGCTGAAGGTGAATATTGTCTCAAGACAGCACCATCAATTCAATATATGATTTTTGATTCAACAAAATTTTCTGCCAGCATTTGGGATTCCATTGTCAGGAAATTACAGAAGAAGACAGAAACCTGGGTTCAGGAGGTTGATTTGATTGAACTATGAAAAAGGACTTTTTGCATCTTCAGGAATAATGGAACAGGGAAATGTCACTTTTGTATGAGAGAGTGTTATAGGGTCACATCTGGAATAGCATGGGCTCCTGATGAAGAGTTCATCAGAAAGGATGAATTCACACTAGGCCAGATTTAAGGATAATCCAGAAAGAGACAGAATGATCTAACTAGATGATAACTTGTTTTGTTTTTCAAAAAGAGTTGCGTCAAGTTTAGCTTTGTAGAATAAGGCTCAGAAGAAAACATTAGTGCTGTCAACAAGCACCTTAAGTTAAACACAAGAGAAAAAATGCTACTTAAGCTGTATTAGCACAAGAACAAGTTTCACACAAGAAATGTGCAGTGATGTGGGGACTCCTTAGCTGACACGTTAATGTTTGAGCTTCATTGTCCTTTTTGTTGTTCATGTTTCATGCTTGGAAGACGCCTCCTTCTGTGGATGACTCCTTGAGGGCTGACATATCGTGTCTCAGCTTGTCACAGTGTTGTTTAAGGAAATTCCATAAAGTGCTATGTCTGAGCACAGTCCCTCAGTTCACTGGACAATATGCAGCACACATTCAATTTGTGGTAGAATAATTTATTTTGCAAGTTGCCAGGTCAGAAATACAATCTTCTCAGAAGTTATATACTATTCCTTTTCTTAGAACTATATCTATGTTTCTAGAAAAAATGTCATCTTTAATAAGCATTTATATTTTGTTTAAAGTATTTAACAACGTATGAAAGAATCTTCCTTTAGCATTACTATGTTGCACATCTGAGAGATGTGAGCATTGATACAGTAAATACATACAATTTGTTTGGCTTGTTCTTTCCCCTCAGGATGAGCTGAAACTAGCTGTGAAGCAGGGAGCCACCTTACTGACATGCATTAGGGAGCCCGTCACCCGAAGTGCCAACTGCAAACTCAGTTCAGATGAACTGGAAAATGTCGCAACAGTGGAAAGGTCAGTGAAGCTAGATTACCTTGTGCAAGTCGCTAATTTATTTGTAAGAAACGCAAGTGTAACTTAAATGATTTAAATATGCAGGTGAGAAATTCGCAGTGGTTAAGCTGTTCGGGACATATTTGATACATAATTCAGAGAAGGGAATAGCTTTGAGGAAGTTACCTGATTAAACTGTCAAGGCAAGCTCAAACCAGTCCTGAATGTCTTCGTAATTTTTGGTTGGACCACTAACTACCTGTCTGAAGATCTGATGTGAGACTTACTTTCCCCGTAACATATCCATCTTCCAAATTCCTATGCCTGGTTAGAAAGTGGCATCTGAATCTATGTAAGATGAGAGGGTATATGCTTGTGCATGTCTGTGAAAACACTCAGGGAAGAACAAATGAAGGTGATACTCTGAAGCATTCCTCTTCATAGCTGCACAGAGAGAGAAACCCCTATTCTTTCCTGCAATACTAGTTATTACTATAAAGCTCTTCGTCACCGTGTAGAAGTTTCTGCTGTGCCATGTGATGCAGTGGAAAGAGAAATGCTGTGCCAGTGTTTCAGTGCATTTGCATTCACTGGGGACAAAGCAGCCAAAAGTAAAGCTGAGCTGATATTTTTCACTGAATACTTTAAAATCTTTTAAACAGTCATCCCAAAGGAATTTGTGAATTCATCTTGAATTCAACAACTACCTTTGATTAAAAACATGTTTTTCAGGGATAGATTGAAAGCAGGACTTTGTTTTTGAGAGGAGTAAGAGGGAGCTATTAGTGTTTATCCCAGTATGATGATTCCAGTACTCGCTGAGCTTGTAGTAGATCAGGCCCGGTCCCCTGCCTGCCCAAAGAGCACCCACTTATTGAAATATGGTATCTTCAGGAAAGACTTGTTTTCTTTCCTTTTCCTTAATTTTCCTTTCCTCCATTTAAACTGTTCTACTTTGTAGTACAATTAATAGATCATCGAAAGACTGTGAGAATGATTCACTAAGCCTGGTGTCAGACATTTTACTCAAGATGTATGATGCCTTGATGCTAATTTCTTTGTGAAAAAATGTTCCATCATTTACACAAAGTGAAACAATATCCATGAGAGGCATTATGAGCTTCTTATCTATTGTTTTTAATTGACTGGGAAAATTATTCAGTCTTTGTCTATTTCTGATGGGTGAAGAAAATGGACAAATTGTAGTGTTCTGCTTTAAACATTCCTTAAAATAATAATTGCATCATATTCAGTTTTCAGTAGTCTGGGGTGAATTATGGTTGAAGAATTGGGTGGAAGCTAAACAGAGACAGCTGACATCGGCTGCCAGCATTTGGAACAACTCTGTGTTCCTACTGAAGGTCAGGAGACAGGACTGTAACTGCCACAGTGAAGCCATGTAGTTGTCACTCTTTAGCCACACTCCTGCCTGTCCCACTGCAAATTTCATTCTCTTTTGTTAATGGGAAAGTTGACTTAGAGCCTTCTTACATTATAGGCTCCCCACCATCTCCCTACTCTACTTTCTGCCATCAATTGGTGTAACTGAAAAGAAATGAACTATAGGAAATAAATAAGTTCTTTTAATTCTGATTTCTTAACAGGTTGTTAGCTCAGTTGGATGAAACAGAAAAGGCTTTTGATCAATTTTGGACCAAGCATCACCTAAAACTGGAACAATGCCTGCAGCTTCGACACTTTGAACATGATTTTAGAGAGGTATTTCATTTGTTTGTCTATCCTTCCCTTATAAGATCAAATTTTACTCATACTCGAAGTATACTGACAATAAAAAAATGAGATTGCAAGAGAAGCCCTTCATTGTGAAACAGGAAATGGATATTCAAAAATTAAATTCTTGACAGCTATCAGATATCTTAAAACATCTGAAAAAGGTGCAGTGAAGAAAGTGCCTCTTTAGCCAATGTGTGAAACACCAACTTCTCAATAAATCATTTTGCATTTATGTGTGATGTTATCAAATATCACTTCTGTAATGGTACATACTATCCTACCAGAGTCATTGCAATACAGTTCAGGAAGCCCAGCTGCCAGCCCAGAGGCTGAATTAATGTGGACTCTGGAATATTATAGACTCTGAAGTCACAGATCTTCAAAACTATGTGGGCCTAAATAGTGAGAAGCGGGGCAAGTCTTTGAGGAATAGTTGGATGCTGCTTTATTCCTTGGCTTTTGCATTTTGGAACAAGCTGAAAGACTAAACTTGATATGCAGGAACAAACTGAAAGGATAAATTTGATGTGCAGGCTCTTCTAAAAGATGTAGGTGAATGTTTAGGAGACATAAGTTTGCTACAATTTTATGAGTATCTTGTGATGGGATTTTCAGTGGGGTTTTTTTGTTGGGTTGGTTTGTTTGTTTGGGGTGGTTTGTTTGTTTTTTAGGTAAAACTGGTGTTGGATAATCTCATGGAAGCACAAGCAGGTTTTGCTGATGTTGGAGACAGTGTGACTCGAGTGGATCACCTCCTGAGGGAACAGAAACAACTGGAAGAGAAAGGACAGGTTTGTACTCAATATAGTATTCTACCTGCTAAGGACAAAATCTTCTAGGCACATTTCTCTCACTTTCCTTGCTTCATGCTTGCTTTCTTCTCATGAGTCATTATTTTAAATTGGAAAACTCAGGTCCTAATTTCCAGCAGGCAGAGTTGTTCAGACCCAGTAGTTCCAGTGCATTTCTTGGAAAGCTAGAATGCAGTTCAAAAATTGTTATTTCAAACATGGAAAGGTTAGGTCCATCTCTGCAATCTGAATAGCTCAGAACACTTAACAGGTTACCTTGGCCAGACTTTTAAGAGCATTCTGTTCAGGCTCGTAGCAGTTTGAGGAACACCTATGCCTTCCAGACATTTGGACTTTCTAATGCCATCAGCTGGTTAGCCATGATATACATCATATTTAGTATAATTAGAAAGCATTGAAAAAAATGTCTAAGTTGAATTAGAGGAGGATGCACATGAACAAATGAAAAAGCTGGTGATCATCCTTTTAAAGAACAGGGTTAAGATTTAGAAATATTGTGATCTTTGCACAGCTCTTCCGTAAAAGCATAAAGGAAGAAAAGTTACTGTAACATGTATCTTTCTTTCACTGACCATGTCAGATAACGTACTGATGTATGCTCTGTTCCTATTAGCCACCTCTAATTTCATCCTACTGTGATTAAGCTTATGAACTGTACTCTGAAGAATTTTCCAAGTAAGTATATTTTGAAATGAAAAATAAACTAAAGCATTATAAACCAGCAATTAGTAAGTAAAATAGTACAGGGGTTTTTATTATTGGGAACTTTGTAAGGAAAAAAGCTTGTATAATGAATGTCCCCAGTACATGAGAAATAAGGTGGCATACAATCACAGAATCACAATTATCACAGAATAATTAAGGATGGAAGAGACTTCTGGAGATCATCTTGTTCAACACTCCTGCTCAAGCATGGCTGCCTAGAGCAGGGTGCTCAAGAGGGCAGGTTGTTCAGATGGCTTTTTAATATCTTCAAGGAGGGAGAGTCCACAACCTCTCTGGGCAACCTGTTCCAGTGCTTGGTCATCCTCACAGTAAAAAAAAAATGTGTTTCCTGATATTCAGATGGAACCTCTTGAGTTTCAATATACCCACTGACAACAAAGTTGATAAGCATAAAGTAAGATGTATCAGCTGGATTAATATCCCAAACCTTTACCTCCAGGCTACAGAAGGGGTTACAGAGATGGAATGACTTTTTTATGTATGTAATTTTGACATCTTACTTTGGATTTTTTTTTCTCATTAACTTGCCAGGAACCTTTGGAGAAGGCCCAGTCTCTAGCCCTCCATGGAGAACAGCTCATCCAAAACAACCATTATGCAGTTGACTCTATTAGACCAAAGTGTGTTGAACTCAGGCGTATTTGTGATGACTTTACCAATGAGACCAAGAAAAAGTATGATATTCTGGGAAAGTCTCTTGAGTTGCATAAGCAGTTAGATAAGGTGAGTGAACCTTCTAACATAACAGTCCTAGTAAGGTTCTACTGAAAATAAATGTTTTTATAAGCTCAGGTAATTTGGATGAAGAGAAAAAGTATTCCTTTTTTCTCCATTTCATTCAGAAATTGTTACTATAAAAATTGGAGCAGTAATTTCCCATAATTATGGTTTTTAAATGATGAAAAGTAGGAAATAAAACTAAGCAAAAATGGGCTAGGCCTAAATTTGAAATGAGAACCAAATGTATTCCAGTGCTTAAAAATTAACAGCTTACTGCTTGCTCAGTTGTTTTCCCTTTTTCTGATCTAGACAGAATAGCAAGCTTTAAGAATGTTTGCATGCTATTCCAGCCTCATCTGAGGCAAGAGTTATCAAAGTTTTACAGTAAAAAACTATTCTGGAGCATTTGTCATTTGAGTTTTATGGGGGGCCTAAGAAGTTTTGGGGAGTTTTTATAAGATTCAAGTATTCTTTTTGGGTTTTGGATAATTGTGTGACTGAACACTGAAATGAGGTAGTACAGCTGACAGATTTGATTTGTTACCACAGTAACACTTACCCTCTTTGCTCAGATTATTATTATTTTACATGCTACTGGATCATCTAACGCAAAAGAGCTGAACTGAACTTGCTATTGTTCTACATATCTAGGTGGGGTGACTTGTGGCCAGCAACTGTTGGGTGCTATGAAGGAACATTGATTCCCTTTAGTGACTTTAGGGATAATCTGTATTTTGTGGAGTAGAAGCAGCACTTCACAATGTGGTCGGTCAGTGATGATGGAGTCTTTCTTACCCCATTTTTCTCTGAAGGCAAACCAATGGTGTGAAGCTGGAATCTACCTCTTAGCTTCCCAAGCTGTGGACAAGTGCCAGTCACAAGAGGGAGCTGAAACTGCACTCGTTGAAATTGAAAAGTTCTTGGTAACAGCAAAGGAGCACCAGCTCTCTAACCCGAAGGAGTTCTACAATCAGTTTGAGATGATCCTCACCCCTGAAATAAAGGTAAACCCTCTTGAAGTTAGAATTTCAAAATTACTAATTACCTTGTACATGAGTGTGTACTGGCCTATATATTTGAGTTTGCTCAAATATGGCTCTTTTCCTACACTAAAAGGACACAGAGGTGAGCACTTGGGGCAGTAAGTTTTACTCAGATGAGCAGTTGTCAAATATGGGTGATTTTCTTCAGAGTAGTGCTGAAAAGATGGCATGAGTCATCATGTGACTCAGTGACACCAAGATCTGCGCAGAATGCATGGGCTAGGTTGTATTAAACAGCAGCAAAGTATGATCTGCACCTCTAGTCTGAGTCTGGGTGACAGAAGTCCCTTCTTAACTTGCTTAGTCCAGTACAAAAATGTGTTGTTTGCCTTTTCTCTGCCTAGGCCAATGCCCAAAGAATTCTACAAAAACTAGAAGATGTACAAGAAATGTTTGACAAAAGGCAGATAAGTTTGAAGAAGCTGGCAGCCAAACAGACAAGGCCAGTACAACCTGTTGCCCCACATCCTGAGTCTTCCCCAAAGAGAGCATCACCAAAGATCACCAGACCAGCAGGAGTAGGTAGGTCATGAACAACTGCTTTCAGATACACGGCCAGTGTTTTCTCCCGAGTTTTGTTATCAGAATGAAGACTTACATATGGTGTTCAGTGTCAGCATTGTCGGCTCACTGTTAAAAATGAATGTGAAATATCTGTCACTGCAAACATACTAACAAGGGTGAATAAAAAAAATCAGACCTTGTTAGGTCTAATTCACGGAGTACACTTCCACACTGTTTTTCAGTGTGTCTTAATGCAGCTAATTCTTGAAAATGCAAACAACAAAAAAAAAATTGTGACAAGCACTAACCAGTTTTACATTGCATATACTGTAATATGAATATTTGGCTTTAAAGGGTCACAATCCTTCAAGCTTCAATCACATACTTGCAAAAGTTAAGGGTTCATTAGTGACAATGACATATTGGTGCAACTTTTTTTTTTTTTTTTCCCTCTACATAACTGTTTATTCACTTCCTAGTGTTGTCCTCTACTAACTACATAAAGTTGAATGTTGCTTCTGTTTGGAATTAACTCAAAGTTCCTTACTTAAGCTTAGCATATACCTTTAACCAAGACAGCTATTTTCTGCAAAAAAGAACATGGGTGAAGCTAATTTGAAACAGTGCATCTTGCAGCTACCCAGTAGTAACAAGAAGGGATTGACTTTTTTCAGGAGGGATACTTATAAAAAATTAAAAAAGGGAAAATTAGGGCTTTTTGAAAGGGGCAAATGTCCCTGTTGTTATCCTCTGCTCTTCAACACTCATCCTTTCTTACCCAGGAAAAAAATTAATTCTTCCAGTTACTATGCCAGTTTGACATCTGTACATTTGTCCCCTAAACTATGTGGTTTTAACATACAGTTGCTATCTCAAGCTTCAGCTTTGATGTTGGCTTAGGGCAAGCTGAGAGCACGTTTCCTTTGGAGAGGTCCTGCTCTGCTACCTGCACATCCTCCAGTAATATGTTCCACTTTTGCACTGTTGTTGGCAATCAATTAGCTGTATGAGTTGTGATTTACCTTGAAAACTCAATGATGTAATAGTTTTCCATCGCATGAGTTACAAAAATCCAGGGAGCTCTGGAGATCACATAACCCAATCACCCTGCTCAAAATGGCACTAACTTCAAAACTGATCAGATTGTTCACTGCATGGGCACTACTGCTGAAGCAAAAGAAGTTGCAGAAAAATGGGGTTAGGTGGTCAGCAGGTCAGAACTAGCTAGTCCCTGCTAGTGGTACTACAGAATAGCTTTTACCTATTGTGAAACTGCATCTTCAGGCTAAATGCTAGTCTTGTTGTTTAGTGTATACATGCAGTCTCTTGTGTTTCTTGAACTTTCTTGTCATTTTAGAGCACTTGCAGATTTTTTTAATTAAACTTTTGGTATGGATAGAACCTTAAAGAATAGTCACTAGAATATAAATGACAATGCTTTAAGTTTTGATTCTAATTCATACAGACAACCCTGTACTATGAGCTCTTTCACAGAAAATCATGAGATGATCCCTTGCTTTGACCCTTGCAGTATAGTTCAGTGTTACACACATAATACAGGATAATTGTGTGACAAGGATTAGCCTCTGATATCCTGTTGCAAATTAATAGGTAGTTTAAACTTACTTACTTTAAAATGTTACTCCAGTTGTTCTCTGAGGAGATGCAAAGTGCAACCCAGTCCTGTTTAGACATTGATAAGTAGACTGTAGCATCTCATTCAGATTCTTTGTGCCTGAAGATGGTTGACCTAGAGTATTCTGTACAAAAAAGAAAAAAAAAAAACAACCCAGTTACTTCAGCTGCCATGAACAGTACATGTATATCTACATATTCTGTGTAATGGCATCCTTTGGGTACTATCCAAATTGTCCACTACATACTTTAAATTTCCTAAGTCCCCTTTTCCTCAGAGTGACAAAGCTCTTGGCAAGTACTGGTGGTAAGTATCTTAATATCTTTTCCTCTGAAAGAAAACTGAAGCACAGATAAAGTGAGTGATTCACCAAGGGGTTTCACAGTCTGAGTCTGAAATGTGGCTGAGAATAGAAACAGGGACACTGAATTCTATTCCAAGCCTTGAAAATGAGGCTGTAAAATTCTGCTTTTCTTGAAGCTACCCTCTCTTGGATTTTCCTCTGTGCACTCCCTTCACATTCACAGGATTCATGCAGTATCAGCATTTATTTATGGAGAAAATTTACTGAACAACATCTTGGAAAAATGAGAGAGGGTAACAGCACCATCTTGAAATAGATATCGTAACATGTTTCTGTTTATTACCTGAACATTTCTAAAAGTTTGCAAAATAGATTATGGCAAAATAAAATACCGTATTCCTAGGCTGTGTAAATACAAAGACAGGCAAAGGCAATAAAAAGTGGTAAACAGAAATAGAAGGCCAGAAAGAAAGGATTTTGTCCCCAGGCAGCAGATGAAACAATATCATGGCAGCATTGCAGTGCTTGTCTGTGCAAGGTTAAAAAAGAATTTACTTTCATTTCAGAATAGATTTTTTGGTTTGTTTTTATTTTTGACTTGCTGACTATACATTTCCCTAATAAAGAGTAGTATGGGAAATTCAGGGTGATAATGGAAAAAAATCTTAACATGTGTGAAGGTTCAGGCACGAAATACTCCATTATTGTAACTGTGAGACTCTTTTATTTTACATGGAATATGTTCATACAGGCAGAGCTGATACCATGTATGAGTGAAAGGGCATATTTCTGTCAGAGAAATGACTATGACAGTTTCTTATGTCCTTAATAGTCTCTAGTGACTCTTTGCAAAGTCTTAGCTTAGAGAAGACCCAGAAAGGCAGCTCAGAGCTGAACTGTAAACTCTACCTCACCTAATGCTCTTCTGTGGATCTGGAAATTCTGAAGCATTTTTCTTAATTTTTCTTAAAGCTTTTGGTTTCACAAATTAACTTGTAAGTTTTGTGGGGATGGGTCTATACAGCACTGAAACTGATACTGGAATTATAATGGTTGAAACTAAATGATCTTAAGGTCCTTTCCAAACCAGACCATTTTCTTATTCTATGGTGCTCAAAAGTCTATGCCAGCTAGACTTGGTGCACATTTTAGCTGTGGGAATCTGTTTAATTATTCACAGATCAATCCAGAAAATCCTCTGCTGTCTCTTGTATAATAAATGCCTTGAAAATATTTAATTAGTATATATGACATCTTATTTCAAGGAGAACTCTTTTTATTCCCAATGGAAGCTGCTTGAAAACTAATAATGGCTAAACTGGCCCATATATAAGTTGAGAGAAAAGAAGTGGCACTTAATGCAGAAATTCCTTTGCTCTAGTTCACTTCTGAGGGTATCACTTTTGATGATTTGACTACATATTTGTGGTCTGTGTTTCTGTACAAAACTCCTTAGCTGGAGTGAATTGGGATAGGTCCACAAAGTCAAACCGTGCAGGCTAGTATTGCCCACAGGCTGTCAGGCACAGTGGGATAAGCCACAGAACTGTAAAAGATAGTACAAGCTATTAGGGATGACTGTAGTTAGCATTTTTCTATTTTAATTTGCTTGTAATTCTCCCAAACTCTAACTCTTTGAAATGAAACTTTCCCAAAGGCTATCTTCTTCAGCCTGATACTTCCTTGGAAAACTTAAGTAGAAAATTATTTGGCCATCTCAGTGAGCAAGGCTAGGAAAATAGTCTCCCTTTAGTTACCTTGGTGAGAGCTAGAATGTAGCACTATAAAATAGTTTTGTCCCTTCCTAAAGTACCCAGATGTGGCAGAATTATATGCACTTGGAGGAAAAAAAAAATCTCATACATGTTCATTATATATGAACCTGCTACAGTTTCCCTTGTCAGCAAAAATCTTTGGGTCACAGAGACAAAATATATTTCTTATCCCTGCACTGCTAGTTTCCTTACAGTATGATCTTGCTGCAGCTTAAGCCCTTCTTAATGCAAGGCTGTCAGTCTCCTTCTCTTCCCTCTTCTTTGCCCAGCACAGCAGTGTGTCTGTAACTCTGCTCTCTCTTGGAACTTATGGTCACATAGCCAGTGGGAACAAAGGAGGAAACTGAAAACTGCCACTGGGGGTGGATGGGTGTTTTGTTTTGTTTTGGCTAGTTCAGCTCCTCATCATCCAGTTCCATGAGCAGCAGTGCTGACACAAAAAGGATGCAGAAGTGTGTGGGCAGAGGTTGGAAGGAAGGGGAGAGCTGTACACAGTTCAGATGGGTTTCAACTGTTCTGGGGTCATCCCGGACACTGACTACTTATTGCTGCTTTTATTCCTGTGGACATGGGAAAGAGAAGCTGATGCTGTAGGTGTAAAGGTTTTAACCCTGGTAAAAGTCCATGTGGGTGTTAATGTGATTCAACTTAGTGCAATTTTGGAGGGTTTTTTGTTTGGTTTTTTTTTTTTTTTTTTTTTAAATGACTTGTGCAACTATATGAAGAAATCTACAATGAAAGAGCAGTGAAAGACTGAAATCAGAATTGCTGGGTAGGGCATGTTCTCTTCGATATGTGAAGTGGCATATAGTACTCAGTAATGTGAAAATTCAGATCTAAAAATGCCATGTTGGTCTCCCAAAGTAGTATATTCTCTTTTGATCTTTATCGATGGAAATCAGTGGGCTTGATAACAGCCTGTTACCTCTGAGAAGTGTTGTGAAAACAGCTCAGTAAATATTTACAAGGCACTTGAATTGTAAAAATGACTATTAGAAAAAATACAATTACTTTCATAGCAGGGATTGAAATACCATATGGATAGTAAGGCTCTGGACTCCCACTGAGAAACACAGAGAAATCAAAATAGTGAATAGCTGTTCATGAATTAAGTGGTTTTGACTCCAGGCACTGAATGAGGCAAGGATTCTTATAGGGGTGTGAACCAAGATGCATTACCAGCAAAGGGGCAAAATTAGGGTTGCACATGTAGCTGAGCTTCTGGCATCTCCTGTCTTCTAAATGCTATAGAATATTCACCTAGGGATTTCTTTGTGTGCAACATAAATAGAGCAGAGATTTCTGTGAGCTCATTAAGCAAGTAACATGTTCAACAGCACATTGCACATACAAAATCCATGACTTGCCCTACAACCATCTTAGAAGGCCAACTTGGAACATGAAATGCATAGGGGGAGACACAGCTGGAACCTTTTCGGTTTTTTAAATAATAGAATTCAAACTGGTTTCATCTCAGTTAAATGTGTACAACTGCTCATTGGATCCATTCCAGCATTCCTCACAGTCACTAGTGCATAACCCTCACTAACTAATAACATCTGGATAGAGAATAAAAGAAGAATGTCTTGCAGAGTCTGGGGATGTGTGCAGGAGAAGTGAGGCTGCAGAGGATTAGCTGACTCGGAAAAGATGGTGCATGTGATTTTCATTAACAGTTTCAGGAAACCACCAGTTTCTGTAGTTCAAGATATTTCTATAAACGAAGTAAACAAAAGATGCTTTCATTTTTATGGCTGTAGAGCTGCTATCATACTCAGACAAGTCTGAGGAAACCAAGTAGTAGTCTCCTTGCAGAATAATATTCCACATGTAGGGGTCTTGCTCCATGCTTCTTATATGGGCAGATGCTCAGGGAGTTTGAAGACAATCTTGCTAGAGCAAAGAAGTATAGATTATATTGCCTAAGAATGGAAAAGACTTTCTGTATTAAGCCATTAAATGATAAACCTTAGATGCTCTACTTGTCTAAGCAATCTGTTTTGTCATCTCCAGCATTCAAAACAACTCTTAAGACATTATCTTCAAACTCATCTTCCTGTGAGACCATGTGAGCTGCAAACCCCAATAGACACTTCAGCAGACTAGGTGTTTGCATGCCTGTTCTTAAAAGGAGTTTGACTCTGCTGTAGGTGATTAATGAGAACGCATAAACTCTTTCACAGAAAACAGATGGGGAAGCATGTGGTTGGGAAATTCAAGCAAGACCTAAATGTAAAGCATGATATTTATTTAAGGGGAGCTTTGAATGTCTTACAAGTGCTGGGTGTGTGTTATAACCCTTGACTACAGAGTCTATGTCTCTTGCTATGTAATGAGTTACGTTTACTCTAGCAGGAACAAACCTGAGACTCAGATGGGCTAATCCAGCTGTCTCTCAGCACCTGCAACCTGCACACAGTTCTATTTGTAACTCATTGTGTGATGTAGCCCCCTCTGTGAGAGATAGTGCCAATACTCTGCCACACAGGAGCAGGGTGGGGAAATGGGTGAAACCACAGCCTTTCCTCACAAGCAGCACAGCACATTGCCCTCACTAAATTTTTCTCAGTCCTGGAGTGGTAGGAGAGGCTGCAAAGCATCAGTGAGCACATGAGTCTACATCCTTTTCTAGCAGCATTAGGGACAGTACAGTCCATATTACCATGTGCTGTAGGCTAGGTAATAAAACAGTAATTCTGTATTGATCATGCAACTTGTTCATAGAAAACCAGTAAGCTGTACTAAAGCTCCATAGAAAAAGCCCAGTGGTGCTCCAGGTGCATGCAAGTGATAGACCCAAACTCTGCTTTCTTGGAAATATCTTTGCAATAAAAAGTTTACCTCTGCATACAATACCCTGTAACAACATTTGCTTTAAAAGCAGCATCAAGCAGTTTAAAATATTAATGAATTCAAAATGAAATATTCATTACTCATTATCCAGTGGAGTACTGCGAAACAATAGGCTGAAACAACCTTGAAACCATGCAGACCTTAGATTGTTTATGGATATCATTTTCCTTTGTTCCTGGGCCTTTGTTCTTTCAGTAGGCAGTTGAACACTATAACTCTCAGCTTCCTCAGCAGTACAGTACAATAATGACCTTGAAACTGCCAACTGTACTGAATTTTGTAAGGGAGTTTCCCCTACAAAACATTTCACAGTAATTAGTCCAATAATAATTGGCAGGTACTTGGACTGTTTCTTTCTAAAGTGCTTCAGAAAGTATGTAAATGTAGTGACATGCAGGGCCGGTCAATAACTCAGAAATACTCTGGAGCATAACTGAAAACAGGTTGCTTCCTGGTTTCAATTAATTTCTTGGTCTAATTGGAAGAGGAAAGTTGCTGTGTCAATCTGAATCAAATTAACCCCTGAAATAGAAGTAGTTGCATCTATCTGCTTCCTCCTTTCTGAAAAGTGTCATGCTGATGAAGCCAAGACTAAAGTGGTAAACTGATCTGTGTAATTTGCTGCTGGATCAATGAGCATCTGCACTTGGGCTTTTTATGAACCTGTCATCTTTCTCTTAAACTGCCCAGTACTCTCTTTTTGGAGTGAGTTTGCAAGTTGTGATCCAGACACCAAAGTCCTAACTTTGATTTCCATGTTTCCAGGTGACTGCTTTTAGTCAGGATTTTCATACCAGTATCAACCATCTCTTCAAGCTAGAAAGTTTTATTAATTAATTTAATTAATGGATAGGTCAAACAACTTGGTATTGCTGACTATGCTGCTCTAAGAAGAAGTTCTTGAGTTTCTTGAAGTTACATTCTTTGCCTCCATTCCTTTTAATAACACATCCACTATATATAAAACTTTGGAATTAGCTTTGTAGAACAATCCAATGGGCTGAGCTCAGATTTAGATACAGTAACTGGACAATGGCAGAATAACTAGTGTATTCTGAAGTGCCTGGTAAGCATGCGGGGAAAGAGTATGAAACGATATTTTTGTTTCTTTAGTTGAATCACAGTTTTTGTGATCGAGTCTTGCCTTATTTTTTAATGCTGTTTTTTTCAATGTATAAATACAGTATAGTTGGGAGAGGCTACAAGAGACAACATTGTTCAGTGTGATAGGTATGATGCATCTTGTCAAGACAGCAGTAGATGAGAATTTAAGGCTAAACAGAATCTCCAGTATGCATTGGTATGGAAGCATTTGCTGGTGCTTGTAACCACTTTCCTCAGGTATTCATGGGAAAAAAACATAAAAGGACCTCTTTGAAAATTTATCAATGAGTTGATGATCAAATATTCTGGTTTTGTCAGCAGTAGAAATCATCCTTCCCACAGATTAGAAAGGCATGAAGAACTTTGACAATAAGAGCTTATATGTGCTGCATGTTGCTTTACTCCCCCTTGACTTCAAACTGTCAGTACACCACTGTTGGGGTGAAATAACAGTACCTTTGAGAGAACAATTACTACTTTGTGAAAAGCTTTCTCGAAGATGGGAAAAAGGCATCTGTTGAAAGTGCTCAGAATCAAAACAAATTCCCTGCTGTATATTCTGAAAGAGAGTGATGGAAGAACCAAAGAGTTGACATTTGCATTTCAGCTCAGTCCTGGGAACCATAAGAATTTTCTAGTGGTTGATTATAGCTGCTGGTAGCTGCCAGACTTTGCTGTTCTGTTGAAGAAACTTTCTAATATGGAGTCATTGTAAGGAAGTAATAGGCATAAAATGGGCATTGCCAAGTTCTCATGTCATTCAGCAGGTGATAAAACCAGGAAGATTTAGGGCAGAGCTGGAGAGAAGCTGTTTTAATTAATTCTCTTCACAGCTGCATAGTAAGGTGGCTGAAAAGATATCAGGTAGAAGAAACATCAGCTTCTATTTTATTGCCTATGAAACTGATATATTGTCTTTTTACTTGCATATAATTTAGGGTGTTTCTATGCTTTTTTTCTCCCTTTTTTACTACATTGAAAAATAATTTAATGACAAGAGCATTTGAACATTTGCTGAGTTTCTTTAAAAAAAGGTATTCAGTCCTCTCCTACATTAATCTTTTCATACTCCTACATTCAAAGATGTCTGCATCTTTTCATTGCATCTGTCAGCTTCTCACAGAGAAGAAAAAGTTATTAGAGACCATCAAGACTCTCAGCGCCTCAAGACATTAAGCTTGGTGAAATCATCTCAAACAGAGTGTTACCAGATGCCTTTGAAAACATCAGCTTTTATTTTTGAAAAAGTTCTTGTTTAATTGGAAAGTTTTCTCTGAATAAAACTGAAAAGGACTTAATCTCAAACTTGCAACAATTTTGTTCTTTGTTGCCTGACCCAGACCATTTGATCACTTCATCTGGTATTCCTATTTAGTTTTACTAAATATTAATTTATTAATATTTATTAATTTTAATTAAGCAAATAAGAAAAGGGAGGGCACTGCTTCCCTTATACACATATAGCATGCACTATGAACTTACTGTCAATTTAAAATAAAAACTGTAATAGAGAAGCTATTTTTTACTCAAGCCAAATGTATGATGCCTCTTCTCATTGTTCATTCTAGAGCTTTTCTTTGGACAGCAGTCTCAGGTTTGTTTTTAAAGGTGATTTTCTAGCAGCATTAAACAGCTCACTGTCAACTGTGGTTTACTGAGGCTGCAAGGGCAAACAAACCTGACATGACAGAGCATATGCTGAAGCAATTTCCTCTGATTCACTGGCATTACATACATGGTCACAGTGATTTGCTGAACACCTGTATGATTACACTTTTCAGACTTGTTCATGTGATGAAACCTTACAGATAACAGTCCTTTGTAATCTGACATTAGCAAACCATTACCAGAACCAAAATTTCCTTGTATTGGAAACTCACACACATAACATCACCTGAGCTGAAAAACTGCAAGTAAAAATTACTCAACAGTTGATACAGCTGGCTAATATTTACCTGTGCTGCCCTAAAGATGGCTGCCAGGGAGGAAGCCAAACCAAAGAGGTCACTGCAGAGTAGATTTCTAGGTGCCAATTGGAGACACAATGGAGCACCAAACAATGAAGCTCATTTCTTGTGCTGGCTGATCTGTCACCACTCCAGCCACAGTTCAGTTCTCTAAGCTGGGTTTCAGTTGCCACTAATGTGACGGGATCTTTGCCCATAGTTTTTATTAGGAAGTTGGATTTCAAGCTTTAGCATACGTTTTCTAATGTTACTTCTTTTTTTTTTTTTTTTTTTGACTCCTTCAGCTACCAACAGGAGGTCCACAGAAATTTCCTGTCCTCCAAAGACCATTTCTGAAGTAGAGTTATCAAAAAAGAAAAACATTAAGAAGACTAAAGGTGGAATTAAGGTAGGAGGATCTGTGTTTTGAGTACATCCCATATCACGAGAGAACTTGGCCTTGATGAACTTCACAAGGTTTGCACTGGACCACTTCTCCAGCCTCTCAAGGTCCCTCTGCATGGCATTCTTTCCCCCCAGTATGTAGACTGCACTACACAGCTTGGTGTTGTCAGCAAACTTGCTGAGGGTGCACTCAATCCCACTGTCCATGTCAGCAACAAAACTGTTAAAGAGCACTAGTCTAGTACTGACCCCTGAGGAGTACCACTCATCACTGATCTTCACCTGGGCTTTGAACCATTGATCACAACTCTTTCAGTGTGATCATCCAGCCAATTCCTTATTTACCAAGTGGTCTATCCATCAAATCCATGCCTTTCCAGTTTAGAGACAAGGAAGTTATGTGGGACAGTGTCAAATGCCGTGCATAAATCCAGGCAGATTATTTCAGTTGCTCTTCCCTTATCCACCAGTGCCACAGCCCCATCACAGGTCACCAAATCTGTCAAGGCATGATTTGTCTTTAGTGAGTGAAGCCATGCTGTCTGTCAGCCATCACCCCCTTTTTGTCCCTGTGCCTTAGTATAGTTTCCAGAAGGATCTGTTCCATGGCCTTTATGAAAACATCCATTCATTCTTTTTTAAATCTACTTTACAAGACTACCATGCAAATTATGCTCACTCTCATTCCCTCCCATTGTTGCTACAGAATTTGTTTGTATTTTACTTCTGACACTTGTTCATGTGAGTATAGTTTATTAATGGATTGCACCATCACCAACCAGCTAATGAATTTGGCTACATAGCTAATGAATATGGCTATATTGACCACTCACTGCTTTATCCCCCTGCCAGAATCAGCCCTTAAAAATGAAAGAACTCAGGAACCTAAAAGACTCTGCTGGAGTTTAGATATTGTCTTGGATTAACCGCAAACACAGCCACTGAGTTGTTTCACTGAATTTGAAGAGAGGGCCCTTGAGTAAGCCCCAGTAGTGCTTGGTACTTTTAAAACCACAGGCAAAAGGAGGAAAAGCCTGCTTAAAACTTGCCTGGAGCACACTTGAAATGATCCAACTTTGCAAGACTGGACAAGGAAGAAGGTTAATGTTTCTCAAAATATTATGTAAAAATTTTCAGTCCCTTGCAAATATATAATGTGCTCAGTACTTGAGCGCGCATGTACTTACATAATATTGCTGCTAGCTCAAAGGCACTTCTCAGAGGCACAAGACAGTTTCCCCATGCTTCCTCAGATGGTACTGTCCAAAGAACTATGAAAATGTGAAGTCTTTGGGCTAGCTTCAAGCAGGAAACAAAAAATCCATAGTATTTCAGAGTCTAAGGAAAAGATAGTTATGTCTGCAATTATCTACATTAGGAGATAATGCATCTTCTGTGGCAGAAGAACATAAAAGCACTGTCTGGAGTCAAGAATGGCTCCCATACCAATACTGAGCAAGAAAGCAGGAAAAATACAGAAGAAGTAGTCTTGATTTAAAACCTACACATCTAGAATTATTTTAACTTGTCCAGTGACGTACTAGACTAGGTAGGATCTGGTTTTTATTATTTTAAAAAGTTAAAAATTCTGCAGGTTAACAGCATCAGCAATTAAGTATTTTCAGTTTTACTGTGTCCTTTTTCATTCAGATTGAAGTTATGCATGAAGCCAGCCAAGGAGGATCTAGCAGAGTCCTTGTGATGAGTGAAAGTGATGAGAACTTGTCAACACGGAGGAGGTAAGGCTGCACATGTGAACCAGTATTTTTGTTGTTCTTAGAGTGCAAATAACTACATTTATAGTACATTTTGTATGATTTAAGTTCACTATTTAGATATAATCAAGACCCTGAAATGCTTATAGACATACATTTATACACAGTCTATCAAGCTGGAAAAGCAAGGAAAATTTATCTTTTGTTTGGGGTTTGTAGTTTAGTTGGGGTTTCTGGTTGTGATTTTTTTGTTAGTTTGGTTTTTGTTCTTGTTGTTATTGTTTTTCTTGGAAGCATTAATTACATGACATGAGAAGTCATTAGAATAAAGCTTGCATGTATTTACCAAAAAAAGCCATATTAATCTCACTGTGTTCAGGATATTCATGTTTGACTATATGCTTTTGAGAAGCTTTTGTTTTCATTAAATGCAACCAATAATCTTTTCTCCCTTTCTGCAAAGTCTTGAGAAAAAGATTATTAATTATGTATGCTGAAACACCAAATAGTCAAGTAATTTAGTTTAACAGAAAGTACCAAGCAAACCCACTTTGTGGGTGCAGTTTGAACTGCACTGTTTCTAGGCCAAAGGGAACAATTAAAAAAAGAACCACGCCAAAAAAAAAAAAACCCACAAAAAAACCTGCCCTGCAACAAGCCAAACCCCACAATCCTCACTGACATAACTTTCTTTGCTCTCTTCTGCAGTATGATTTTGATAGTTTATACTTGCATTATGCCTCTCTCTCAAACAAGTATACACTGAAATTACTTGGTGTAAAAGACTACATTTCTAAAAACAGTAGCTTGTCTATTATGCTAGACAAATTGCAGGCACATACAAAAATGCAACTTATTACTATCTGAATTTAATTGCACCCTATGAAAATGTTATGACGGGTCTCCAAACCAGCAACTAGTTTCCAAAAGGTGCAAAGTGTGATCTGAAATAGAAGTTATTTAGATAGATACACATATCTTGAGGAATGATTACAGGAAGAAAACATGCAACTTTGGAGTTAATATTAACAAGTAAAGCTTCTAATATCTGGAGGTTTCACACAACTTTAGACCTAGAAACTTGGTAAACAAATTTTTGAGCTGTCTCTTTTCTCAAGAACACTTCACCTTTTGTTCTACAAAAGGTTTGATTCAAGGCAGAATAGAAAGCAAGCAGGGGAAAGGAGGGGGGAAAGCAGTTTGAAATCCTCTAACAAGAGGGATCTCAGAATAGCATTTCAGCACATCAGAGGTAAGCCTGTCAGTTACAAAGAAAGCAGCAAGAGATATTTACCTTTGTTTTGTTGTTCTGTTTTTTAAAAGAAATGTCTGTTTATTCAAAATAAGTTTTACAAAACAATTGTCTTTTTGTGGTACAGAGCAAAGTTTAAGAATAAATATTGAATATTTTGTATAAAAATTAGTAATATCAAAGGGAAACTGATGCAAACCAAACAAACAGGTAAAAAAATAGCATTAAACATGCTGTGCAACAATGTCAAACTCAATGAGGAGTGACCATTCAGGCTGATACAGTTTTATTTGCAGAAGTAAAACCTGACAGCCCTGCATTGGAGCACCGAAACTATTGTTAAAAAAGGTTCCAGATAAAGGTGTATAAATCTTAAGTCAAAGTTTAGAACCAGAAAATAAGAAGTTTTCTAGCATCTCCATTTTTTGAAAAGGAGTGCCTTCATGCTTTCTTTTTTATTCAGCAAGCAACTTCTTTTCACTGCAGCAAAAGAAAATGCATATTACAAACATCAAGACTCTTTTAAGATTAAGAAGCAACTTAAAAGTCAAACCAGCTGTAAACTGAAGTATTTCAATGATCAAAAGGGACTTTCAGATAAACGCAAACATTAATCAGTGTTTTAAATGTTAGTTAATTTAAGCTACTTAAAACTCACTTTACCTTTGCCTGTGTGAGTGAAAACAATAAATAACAACACATAGTTATGCTGGGAAAAAATGTAGTCTTAATAGATCATTTTGGCTGCAATACTGCATATGAAGACCCTCTTGAACAGTGTGGCTTTTTCTAGGCATTTTGCTGTGCAGCTTTATTTAAATGGCTGACAACAGGTCAGAGATCTGATGAAGCAGCTTTCCTTCAGTACAGAATAATACTTTTTCTATATGTGGATTTAATTCTCCATAAGCCTACAGGTTATATACATGTAGGGTTGCCTTGGGGTGGTTGTTCTTGAGTGTGGGTTTTGGTGGTTTGGGTTTTGTTTGTGGGTTTGTTTGTTTTTTTTTTTAGTACTGTAATCAATCTGTTTAGGCAAGAACAGGAGTCGGATTTGTTCTTTCTGAAGTACAGCTATTAAATTCTTCAATCATTCCGACACTGATATATCTCTGGGCTGTTTATATACCCAACATTTGGGTCCAGTTAGTATTCTTATTCTGTTCCTTCTGGAAAACCAATTATAGAAAGTTACATATTTCACTTCATTCCAGTAGCTACCTACCATCTATCTGAAATGGCAGCCTAGAGAACAGTCAGCAAGCTCAATCCTGGATTCTGTCTATGCTAACATGTACCATTAGCTTTTCAAACCATTAAAACCTGCAGCACAGCTCCAAGAACAGTAGTAATCATTTAAACAAAGTTTACTACTCACAGCTTAAAGATGCCAGGTCTTGTATAGCTGTTCTATGATAAAGTCAGAAGACACAGATCAGTAATGCACACAGTGAGAAACTTCAGGCAGAAGAAAAGGTTAGTCTTAGACCAAAAGCAAGTAGTATTGCTTCTGTAATTAGTATATTTCAAACAGAGGTTTGATAATTTGTGAGCTTTTGCATTATCATTGCTCTGCTGATAAACTTGACTCAATCAAGCGTTCGTAAGTAGTTCCCCACTAATAAATCAGTTCACAAGCAGTATCTGACTGTACCTTGTGTGAGCTGTGTCTACTCCAGGAACAGCTACCACAGGTTTGGCAATTAGCAGCTAAATAGATATTGTCCTGAGAGTCTGTTAGTGAGCTATACAAGAAAAGACTGCAGACATGCTAGAACTTTGGTTCTCTGCAATATTCACATGGCACCACAGTACAACTTATAATAGTTGATGTTTGAGTATCACTTAGTTCTAGCCCAATTTATAACACCTGTGTGTTGTGAACACAAACTACCCTGACATTTTAGAGACAATCTTGTACTTAAGACTCCAGGAGAAATATTTAGTGATTTTGATTTGTGTACTGAATTTCTGTGGATCACCATTTCCATACCCCTTCACTGTGAAGTCAAAATTTGTGCAGAAAATACTGTCTCTCTTTGTTAGTACAAGCATAACATTTAAAGTTTTTAACAGTTTTAAATTAGCTATAAGTAACATTGTCAGGGACTTCTGCTTACTTTTTAGTACCATGAATACTGGAAAACAGAAGCATTGTTAAGAGGAAACTCATTTAGCTTATTTGCTTATTAACAGTTGGACTGTTTAAATATCCTGCTTCGGTTTTCAGAAGGCAGAAAGATTAGCAAAACCAGCTATATGGAGTAATATTTTATTTTTATTTTTTCAAGTTCTAAAGGAAGCTCCTTTGTTAAAACAATCAAGTCAGAGGGCAATCAAACACTGTTTCCCCTATATGAAAGGTTTAGGGAGCTTCGAGAAAAAGACTGTGGCAGGTCTTTTCTTCTAGCACTCACTGTCTGTTGTGCAGGTCTAGACTTACTTTCTGTGAAGCATTGAGAAATGGTGAATATTTGTATCATTGTGCCTTAAACTACTGCAAGTCTCATTCATCAAGTCAGTTCTACTTTCCTTGTGTTTTAAAATGTCTATTCCATTTTGTTATAGCAGACTTTTATCATGTTCACATAGCTTTACTGACAAAAACATGTTCACATAGCTTTACTGACAAGTTCAAAGTAACACATTTTCACCAAGCATTTCAAAGTGTAGAAGTCAAGTCCATTATAGTTATTTAATCCAGACTTGCATCCCTTGAAGAGTGTAGTATAACAGGAGAGCTATTCCAGTAAGTTTCTGGATAGAATTTAGGATCATCTTCCCTCCCCACCCCATTCACATGTGAATTTTACCTCTTTATCTTTTGAATAAACAGCTAAAAAGTTGTTGCTCTGTTTTGGCTCAGTGGATCTTCAACACAGATATTCAAGTATTAAGCAAATGCAGCTGAACAAGGATACGTGTCCTCATAGTATAGTTTACAGAGAAGCATTATATTGACTATCCTGCAGTATATTCTACCCCAAACTCCTGAAGAGAACTTTTTAATTTTAGGATCTGTAGCCTGCTTCCATAGCTGTTGAAGATCATATACATGTCCATGAGATGTCATCATTTTGTTATAAATGCAGGGATGATACGGAGCCTTTCCTTCCCCAGAAAAAAATGCATGATGTTGTGGTACAATTCCCATTTTATTGGCACAGAGACCCATGAAAACATCATCTATATAAAGACTTGTATTGAGAGTCAATGAAGCCTCATATACTTTAGCTGCTACATCATTTGATATTACATATGCAGCTCCTGCTGTGTAGTCAGGATAAGAGGGCCATTGATACATTTCATATGGAACATAGTATTTGCTACTCTTGTCTCTTACGGGAGGGGATCCGCGATGGACACGACCAATCCAGAGATCTTGAACACCCATTTGTGCTAGACTTTGGAGATAAGCGACAAGATTTGGCATATGGATAAAGATATCATCATCTGCAGACATAATGAACCTGGCATGAGGACAGTAGGCATTCACCCAGCTAAACTGCAATAGCAATTTAAGAGTAAGATTGTGAAAAGTATCCAAGAAGTCTTGCTGAATCAAATCATTGTATTTCTGGTCTTCCAGCCGAAGTTCTCTTTGCAGCAGGTGATCTGTTGGTCGTCCTAAAGCAAAGAGAGTTTTAATGGTGGCATTAAGTTTAGAACGAACATACTTCTCATTTCCCCAAGTCTGTCTAATTGCATCTCTCCGATGACGATTTTCAGGAGAAGTCTTTACAAACAATAGGAGAAGGACATCCTGCTGCTGACATTTTCCTCTGTGGTTGATCAAGTACTGGTAGCTTGACACTCTGTCCAAGTTATCCCTGTTGATAGACAGGCTGTCATTCACAAAATGGTAGCTATTTATGAGGTATCTGTATGAATAGGACTTCATATGGCTCACAATGTGATTATCAAATGGTCCCCAAAAAATCATGAGACACAGTATGAAGCACATGGCAAATATCTGCAAAAAATGGCATTTTCTGACTCTTCTGGGACTAACAAACATTCTGATGCAGTTTCTATAAGCCTTACTCTTGTTCAGGATCAGTTTTCACGGTGCTTGTTTTTCAGTTTAAAAGTACAGTGTCATCCCTTCAAGATAAGTGTCCATTGTAAGGCAAGCTGTCTTTTATTCAGCATCCTTGCAAAGCCAGCTTTGTTCGCAAGTCATCTTTCTCCAAAAATGTTTTTTCTTGAGTGAACGAATGCAGACAGTTTTGAAAGGTGAGACTTGTAGATAAGTATTTTCCCTTTGGCATCTTGAGGTAAACACCACAGTTCTGACTGGATCTTCTCAAGTGTTTGTCTCCATGAATACCTGCCAACTGTAACGAGGTGGGAGAGGAGAAAAGTTTTAGTGAGCTGGCATTAACACATCAGATTTTAGGTTTGGTCATGGAACTGAGCTGACTACTCAGACACTCCCCATCACTACCCACCCCTACACATAAGCCTAAGCCTGGCAGCACCTTAGAGGTTGTCAGTGGCACAGAGCAAGTTTGCAGGAGGCTGTTGAAGGAGAACTTAACACAGAGGCTTCAGTTCTGCACAAGGAGCCCATTCTTAGAAAAACCCACTGCCACTAACCAACGGATGACAACATTTTGTTTTCATTCCTCTAAGCTCGGAAGGAAGACACACCCTACAAATGACCGAGTTTACAAGTTGTCTTTGGGTGGCCTACTTGACACAGCTAGACCCACGCAGAGATGTGGGACTGCTCCTGGATGTGGGAGCACTGGGGAGCCCCCAGAGGGCTTCACGTCCCTCACCCCTACCGCCCACCCGGCGAGAGGAGCCCGGGCCCGAGAAGAACGGAGCCAAGCCTCGCAGCCCTCCCTCCGGCCTGGCTGCAGGCCGAGCGGCGCAGGTTGGGCAGGGCCGCCCGTCCCCGGCTCCTTACGGGGAGGCCCGCTCCGCCTTGAGGGAAGGCGCCGCCTGCACGTCGCCTTGTCTCCCGTATCGGTGTTCGCTGCCCAGGGCCCCAGCGCGGCACTGCTCCCCTGCCTCGACCCCGCAGGTAGTGTTGTGGAAGGGAAGCAGCCGTGTGACTACCACGGCCAGCAGATAGGGATTGTTTGTAACCCGAGCTGTAGTGCAGAGGTCAGTTATGCAGTAAGCTGTACTAGACTCTTCAGGTAGGCATCCCTCTGTCACAGATACAACTATTAAGATCAGACAGTTAACAATGCAGCACTGCCATCTCTGCTACCAGCTAGTTCTTAGTGAAGTATCCAAAGCACAAAAAGCTACCCAAATCCAGCCTTCTCACCCCACATTTTGTAAAATTCAGTTTTTGTAGCTAGTTGTCTCTCCTATCTAATAAACAGCAGCCTGAAGTAGCAGCTACTTGCTCATCCTGTAAAACCCCAACAGTAGAGCACGCTTTCTGTCAGCAAGAAATGTCAGACTAGCAGCATAAAAAGAATGGCACCCCACAAGCTAAGCACCTCTAAGACAAAAACACAGCCCCCAAAGCAAGAGAACAAAAGCTACCATTATTACATTTGAAGGCACATGCAACACATTTTGAAATTGTTTTACCCATTTGAGGTCTTGCAACTAGATAGCATGATGAGACTGCAACAGACTGCAGCGATAAGAAAACTTAGAGCAATTTTGTGGTGTAGTTATCTACCACAGGGAGAGGACTGCCTCCTCAAAATGGAAACCATGCACTGGTGCAGTTCAGCATTGCAGATTATAGTACACAACAGAAAGGCTGTATGGGCAGTTTAGTGAATAAAAGTCAGCACTTTTTATAGTATCAGTTTAAAACCCTTTTTATTTTGAAAATAGGAAGTTAAACAATGCACCCCAAAGTTATCAACTCGGCAACTTTACAACACAATGATATTGCAAAGCTTACTCTTGCAGATGACATGCAAAACAAGCTGCAGTACTTCAGAAATCCAGACATTTGATAGCTCCTTTTGGAGGAGTGGGTCTGAAGATACCCACTAACTTCCTGAGAGTGAGGACAAGTTCTGGTTTTCCCCCTCCAACTTATGTGCTCATTTCCAAAAATCTGTGCTCTGCATGAAGTTGGCCAGTTAGCACAGATGCTGCAGCATCATCNAGTGGGTCTGAAGATACCCACTAACTTCCTGAGAGTGAGGACAAGTTCTGGTTTTCCCCCTCCAACTTATGTGCTCATTTCCAAAAATCTGTGCTCTGCATGAAGTTGGCCAGTTAGCACAGATGCTGCAGCATCATCTCCCCCCCTTACATTTACAAAGTCTAAAAAAAAAAAAAAAAAACCAGCTCAACCTTCATGATAGCTTAAAAGCAGCTGTCTGACTTTTCTGAAAGTAAAGGGAGCAGGAGGAAAATCTATTTAACCACTTGAAGCAAAGTTTACCTTGGTAAACACAGGAATGCATCAAAGAACTATTTTAGATTACAGTTGGCTAATGTCTTTGGGCAACAGTCTGCAATTGCCCATGTCATCTGGTAAAAGGCAGCAGTAGTTAACACCACAAAGTGACGGAGGTCACTGAAGACTAGCAGGGAAACTAACCCACATGACAGTTATTGCCACTAGGTAACAATAAAATTCCCCAGGCAGGGGGAGAGAAAGGAGGGGAAGCACACACACACAAAAGAAAACCCAAAAAAAACCCCAACCCTCCCCCCCCCCAAAAAAAAAAC
>NDXB01015658.1:24529-39642 GCA_002631895.1 Agapornis roseicollis | reverse complement strand
AAAAAAAAAAAAAAAAAAAAAAAAAAAAATCAAAAAACCCAACACCCACCCCCAACAAACAAAAAAACACAACAAAAAAAAAAGGCAAAAAACAACTAACCAGTGAGTTAGAAAGTGTATAAAGGATTCATTTAAACAAAAGGCTAACACTGTTGTACTATGGCCCTTTCTAAATCAGCCTAGACTTTTCTATCCTAGTTCCATGTTTTAAGTTTTTCACTCCAGAGCAAATATTCTCTCATCTACTCTCCAGTCTATTTCTCTTCCTCAGGCAATACTCTAGCCTGTGATCCAAATTCAGCATCAAATTCAAGACAGATATCCCATAGTGCAGCAAAAGTTTACAGTTAAAATTTGGATGTTACATGCATCAATAGCATGTGGGCACTAAGGCAGGAAGACTGACTAATGGCATATTCAATTTGTAGATTAGAAAGTAGGTTTCTGTTCTTTTTTCTTCTTTCAGTTAGGCCAATGATGATAAAACCTGTTGCAATTAAAGTCAAGACAAATAGTGGTTAACTTACAGGCTACAGAAACCGGTGGGGTTTTTAGTGTTAGACTAGCTGTCTCCAGATTTAAGTTAGCACAGATAAGAGATATGTGAACTCATGAATCCACAGAGTATCATCCCATCTAGTCTTCGCAAATTGGCTCAGCTGAATAAACTTGCTTCTCTTTCAAGCATGGCTCATCAACCTTAGCCAAGTATCATGCAGACTTCCATCCAGACACCATTTATACTCTTTATACAACTGAACGAAGTTCTGAATCACACCTTTTTGCCTCAAATCTTTTTCCTTCAGTAATTTATGTTCCCAAAGATATAAGTAGGGACCTGTGAAAGAAGCCTGCAGGTTTACTTGTCTACCTGCAAACCATACACAAGATTTGGAGGAGGCTGGGCTACATAACACTAGTGCTGGTTCCCATATTAATAAAACCTGGTCAGTAAGAGCCAACATCACTTTTATTAAAAATTTTTTCACTAAGGTGACCCAAGTCATGAAGTCAGGAACACTGCCTATTTTTCAGTTCTTTATATGCTGTCATAGAAATTAAGGATCAAATCAGGTTCCAGTCCTGTGCATAGGGACACCAGACAGTATAGACTAATTTTCTGTGTGTCAGAGAAGTACCCATTTCTTCAATTTCAAGGCCATGCTTTCCCCACCATATATACACACTAAGCAAGCACAAGGTGTAATGTTAGACTGCATCTACCATGTACAAAGATGTACCTTAGCAAATCACACACCTACACGCAAAGACCTCCTAGTAATTTAAGATACTCCTCTTAAAACAAGTATAGGATAAGCCTAGAAAAGAAGCAGCTCTTCAGAGAAAACCAATACTTTTATCAATATCTAAGAAAGCATCTGCATATACAATGAAATTTAAAAGATAACTTTTCTGATGAGGGAAAAATTATGAGCAAGAGAATGTCTTTAAGATGACCCCCTGATGCCTCATCAACCCCCACACAGAGGTAGCAGAGCTGCCATTGCCACAACACTTCAAAGCTCTCCTCTTGAGATCAAGAGCAAGTATTGCTTAAGCCACTTCATTGTTCCATACACGCACAGATCTACAAGCACTTAAGAACAGATAGTCATTGCACACCCTGTTCCCTTTTCCCTCAGCCCATAACAGAATCATGCCTTGTTCATTCTCACCACCTCCTGTTCACTGCTGTGCATAGCTGCTAGCAGCTTTTAAGCTGAAGGAAATGTTGTATTTCACTCGGGGCTGATGGAAGATAAGAGTTATTAACAATCCTGTCTGCTTCTTGGATAATCTCATCTGGTGGGTTGTCCTCTTTTATTAATAGGAAATTCATCTATTTGAATAGAGCAAGCAGTCTATCTGACCATGTATTCACTTCATGTTTGGTATTTATACTTCAGTTATTTTCTTAAGAGATTTATTCCCATTTGGAGTATTTCAGCACTAATTTACTGTTTCAAAACATGCAGATGCAGTGTAAAAATGAAGTATATATTTATACGCTATTTACACACTATTTTTCTATAGAGGCATTTTCTATAGTCATTCATGATACACCAACAGAAGTTAAAGAACTCACCTTTTTAATTAATTTAAAGTTACATAAACAGCACCTTGAATTAAGGAGTCACTCTAACTTTAGGCAAATTGTCATCTAGAATTAGCAAACACAAACTGTCCATTTCTCCCAAGCACTAACTTCCAGACTGCAATTCTTAAAGCATTCACACAGTATTCATTGGCATGGGAGAGCCTCAAATAGTTTTAAGTTGAAACTGAATAAACAAGCTAGAAGCATTATGTTAAGATGCACAGGTAGCTTGAGTAAAATCAAACTTCTATCAAATAGATACCATCCAAAACTGTTTAGTTCACGCTCTCCAATCTATCTCTGTCAAAGATATCACTTCCTGAGGAGTAATTGTAAGTTTTGGGGAGAGAGTTAAAGAAAGCAACAAAGGAAACTTTGCTAAAGCCAAGTGTACTGGAAGAGCTGGCGACCAAAAAGGACTAAGAGTAGAATGTTTTCTGCGTTTGCAACAGCTGTTGACAGAAGCCACCACTTTCCAGCACTTCCATGAGATTTGGATTCATATGGCTAGCTAACCTTTTCCTTTAGTTCAGTAATGAAGTGTTAAGCTAAGGTCTAGTTCAATTATTTTATACCACTACACAAATTTCAAGGCTTTAATGTAGTTTTCACATTTTAAAAAGCTTAAGACAGTCAAATATTCCACATAAGGAGCTGTTGGTTCTTTGTAAATTTAAAAACAGATTCAATACAGAAGACTTCTCCTATATTCATGTTGAGGGTGTCCATGTTTGTTTCAAGCAAGACAGGAAGACATAAGCATCTCAGTTTTTTTATGATAAAGTGGATTGAGAACCACCTCAACATATACAAAGGCACTGAAGATTGGCTGGAATAATAGCAGTGCCAGGCTTTTTTTAAGCCTGTCTGCAAACTGGGTGGGATTGATATGTGGATTAACTCCACAACTTGTTAAAGTTGTAAAGTAGGTATGCTTTATTCAGCGCTGAGGTGCATGGGGAATTCCCTTAATCCTCTTACTTCTGTGGGAACCAAGGAGAATTTTAGCCTTTTATACAGCCTTTTCTGCAACACAAGGCCAGGTATTGAACAGGAGGCACTTGCCTACTTTTCATTGTTGTGAAAACATGGCTTATGACAGAAAAGCAAAGAACCAAACCAACACCCCCTATATGCACTTAAGAGAAACATGACAGTACAGTAAGCAGTAGCAGTGAAGAGCCACATCCTGCAGTTTCTAGCTTACCACACTTAAAGTGTCCTGAGAGCTGCTAACAAGTTAGTGGCTGTAATAGGCCACAGAACAGAGGACTAAACAAGCAATTCCTCAGGTCTAGCTTCAAGATTCAAATCAGATAAGAAAAGTCAAACAAAGGAGCTGCAAAACACTCCCAACATATTTAATAAACAGTAAGATTTCTCTAAGACTACAGTCTTTGTAAATTATGTGAAGGAGGCTTGTGCAATGGCATTTAACCAGAAGTACTTGTCTCAACCTGGGAGAAATGGATAGTAGGTCACACTAAAATATGAAGAGTCAGTAAAAATAGTATTTTGATTTATATAAAAATACGTATCGTGTATATATGCACACACTTCTATGCAAGATTAACATAAGGCCAAAATCTGAACTACATACAGTACTAGCATACACACAGCACCAGGCTGAGAACTGCTGTGATGACAGTTTAGTGAAACAGAGTTAAAGAGAAACTACAAACAGAATTTATTGGGATACAGACCACAAGCCACCCATATATGGACTCGTGAAGGAAGCTACAAAGATGGGAGCAGAATTTAGAAGACAGGGATGACGTAAGGCAGGAGGAAGAACAAAAGCATCTATGAAAGAAGCTGCATCATTCTAAAAAGCTGAGCTTTAAGAACAATGCAATAGAAAGTCAGTACTTGTAATCACCACAGGACTTTGCTCAGGTCTTTCGAACAAAGAAGCCAGAACCTTAGAAAACAGTCTAAAGCATGATACACGCCATTCTCCACTACAAGAGTTTCCTACTAATATATATAATGAATAAATATTTTATAGGCAGTCAGGAAAGTTACAAGAAAGAGTTCCAGAAGCACTCTGTCTAATCTTACCATCCACTTCTGTTTCTTTTTCCATGGAGAAAGATAAGTACATTCCATGAAAATAAAACATTAATTGAGGGCTGGGGAAGGGGCTGCAGTGGTATATGTTGAGTAGCAGTTTAGAGAAGCAAAGTCGTACGTTTCCTGTCCTAAGAAAAAAGGCCAGTTTAAGTCAATCAGCACAAGTCTCTTCAGGCCTCAGCAGAAGTGAAACTGGAAGAAACAGAAATTCAAGGTTATAGCAGGAAAAGATACGTGAGCAGAAAGTGACTTAGTAGGCCAACAGCAAATTCAATTCAAAGCAGCTTTCCTCAGCTCTAAATAAAAAGGACCAGCTAAAATCTCTTCCTTTGCCATTAGATCCCCAAGCACCTCCAACTATGCGGCCTGTGTTAACAAAAGGGGTTCTTTATTCCAAAGTTGCTACACCCCAGGTTGAGCAGCTTCACACAGGAGGTAACAGTGTATCTTCAGAGCATGGCAGCATTCCTGGGAGCTTTGAGTGACCACACATTTTTTTTCAAATTTGGGACTACTTCCAGCAATCTAGAGATGGTACCAGTCAAGCTTGACCTCATGAAATTGGTTTGCAGCAAGCAAACTTGGTCTGTACTACAAGGCAGGAACTCCTACAGTCTGTGGCCTTAGCATTGTATGTCCCTCTTCAGCACTTCTTCACTTACAACCCTTTTGAGGTCATGTGTTCACAGTTTGTTTAAGCAGTCTTGGGATTTGCTAGATTTCCTGAGCTATTTGGGCATGTAGCAGCAGCATCTCCAAGCCACAATTCCATCTAAATTTAAGATCAGACTATGCAGCCACCCAGGCAACAGGTAAACTTCAGGACCAGTACAGGTTCATTCTAAAAAGTTGCAATTCCAAAGCAAAAGAGGTCTTTCATCATCTCATTTCCATAATTTTGGTGGTTTCCCCATTAACTGCAGAATTTAAGTTCAAAGATCCTTTTATAGCATTTCTCCCCTCTCTGCCAAGGGCAAATCTTAGGAAAGAGCGGAAGCCTCTCAATTGTCCATGACTATTAGCATAGTCTTTGAAGACTCAGGAATGCACAGATTCAGTTCAAGGCAATGACAATTTCCTGAATATTGCTGAGATTCCAGATACACAATGTCTCCTGTACCAGTTGAAACTACTGCTATCACTTCCGGCCAACCTGACAGAGGTGGACTATGCTGCTTTCCACTGAAAGATTCGTGAGGTCTGCTGAATAATTAGATAAACTCACTCAAGATGTGCATATCCTAGGAAGCTGAGGAAGGTACTTCACTAAACTCCGCAAGCACTGTATGGAAGGCAGAGCTGGTAGTGCTATGCTAATCCATCACTTTCTGGTTCTCACCGCTTTCTTGCCATTTGCAAGGCACAGCAGACCTACTGCAGTAACAGCAGCTTCCCCAAACAAAAAACCCTCAGTACATCTGTATTTTCAGTAAGTGACATCTTCAAATTAAAGGATTACCTAGATAATTCTGCAGGCACAGACTGATAACCACGGAAGATGAGGCAACACTTGGTACATCCTAGATGCTGTAACACTGTAGATGCAAAATAACACCAAACACAAGCCACTGGCATTTCAAATGCTAAGCGATGTCTTGCAGGGTTTTCCACATGCTTCTCCCTAATCAGTAGGTGAATTACCATTCCCTGCTTCAGTACTCACTACTCCAGTTTGGCCAGATGTCAGAGAGGCTGTCCCAACTGCTGCTTTGGGCAGCAGAGCAATTTGTTTGCTTCTTAATAATTTAGAAACTTAGAGGAAGCAGAAAGTGATGCTGGTTTGATTCACTCCATGGAAAAAAAAAACTAGTAAGCAGAGATTGCTACTACATTTCTAAGCAGAGAAGAACAGAACCTTACCAGTAAAAAACCCCTGCATCTTTACAAAGATACTGCATTTCTGTACATAATGGATATTGGGCTTCTGTGAAACCAGTTCTGTGCAGAATAACCAGGAACTCCCACAATACCAGAGCAACACCCAGCTCTATGTCCAGCCTTCTGGAACACTGCTAGAATATTCCATGGCTGTTGTTATCAACAGTCACTTAATGTCTCCTGCCCAACAAGGAAAAGCTGGCATTTATCCTCTCTTAAACTACAGCTATTTTCCCTTTTTTAAAATAATCTATGCCTTTGCTTAATCTCACCCATTTCCCTTCCCTCTTTGGGGTGGAAAAGTGAGAACAAGACTGCATCATACAAAACAGAATTAAACAGTTCCGCTAGTAGTTTTGATTCAAAAAAATCACTTCGCAGTACACACTGTAAAGCAGAGCATAGACCTTTACTGATGTCAGGAGCACATGGGGGTTCAAACCTCCATACACGTCTCCAAAGCACAGTAAATTCCAGGGTTTCTTATACTTTACATTCTCATCTTGATATAATTGTATCTAAAGCATCCATACATACAATTAGGTAAGTTATATAACTGTAGTCCTCTTATCCTACTTCACACTTGGGTTAGGGCTACAGTGACCTTTCAGCTTTCAACTGATAATACCTGGAGCTACATGCTTAGCTCTTTGTTCAAAATGTTATCATATCTTACCATTAGGGATGTCCCTGCTTAGAAGCAATTAACAGAAGCAGATGCAAGCCATCTACAGGCCTGAATTCTAATGCATTGTTTATTATGCCTCACCAGAAGGGCAGCTATCCACCCTCAGAGGGGCCCTCTGTTGAGCGAGCATTCATATTTAAGTCCTTAGGATTTACTCCTGCTAAAAAGTAAAGTTATTTCAGCTAAGGCATGATGGCTTGGTGTCAGTTTTAATGCTACTGCTAAGAGATCCTCAGGCATAAGCCTCAGCAATCACTAGGCAAGGATGCTGCAGCACAAGAAAGCAGCATGTACTGAGTTCTCCAGTATTTTACATAGCTGGAATAGAATGACAGGAGTGGGTGTTTGGTTTGGGTTGTTGTTTTTTGTTTGTTTGTTTTTTTTTCCCGGTCATTGCCTTATAGTCGAGCTGCTTACATTGGAGTAAAGATAGTATTCCATCTCTACATACTCCAAGATCTTGCTTGGAAGCAGTTAAAGCTGCTTCTCCCAGTGTTCTCTCAGATGTTTCCTGTGCTCCCCACAGTGGGGTGAGCCAATACGATTCGCCCCTTTCCCTCGGGGTCCCACCGCCCCCCTCCCCAGCCAGAGCTCTCACAGCGCCCCCTTCCCAAAGCTCTCCCCAAAACCTCTAAAACCCTGGTGTCCTGGTTTCCGCTCGAAAATACTCGGAGGCACGCGCTGGTGGGGCTGGAGGTCCCGCGTGTCCATGTCCCACCCCCGCCAGTCCCGAAATCGGCCCAAACACACCGTTAGCCTTCCCACCACTCCGCCTTCTCCATCCGCATCCCCCGGAGCACCCGCCGAACCCAGAAGCAGCCTGCGAGGGAGGAAGGGACCAGCTTCCAGCCAGGCGGAGGCACAAAGCGGGGCCCAGCCCCTAACTCACCTCCTGCCGCGCCCCGCCACCACCCTGCAGTTTGAAACTCCGCAGCCGGATCAAGAGCACAGACAAAAGAAACCGTTTTCAGCTTTGCTTAGCGCGGTTTGAAAGCTTTCAGCGTCTCCCCCTTTCATCTAATGCGTTTTTCCAAGCCAATTTTTCCTATGGAGTCTCCGAAAGACTGGAAGAGGGCTGCTCCCGCGGGACGGCCGGCGGCCTGCATGCCGGCTTCTACCGGGGAGAGGAACTCCCGGCGGTAATTAGGGATCTAACGAAGCCAGGGCGGGAGGGTTGCCGCAGCGCTTTCGGGGGTGCGTCCCCGTGTTGCAACCCAGGGCTGAAGGGAGAAGAAACTCCCGGCCGGATTTGCGAGTTTCTTGGGTGGGAACAGTTCAGGAAGAGCAATTAAAAAAAAAAAAAATTAAAAAATTAACACACACCCCCTACCCCCCCCCCCCCCCGCCTGTAAAGCGGGGAAGAAAAAAAAAAAAAAAAAAAAATAAAAAAATTAACACACACCCCCCCCCCCCCCCTCCCCCCGCTTGTAATGCGGGGAAGAAAAAAAAAAAAAGGCACTAAATAGGAACCCGGGAGGGCGATTAAACAAGAGGCGGGAGGAAACAGCACTGCTTTGAATGGGCTATTTCACCGCAAAGCTCGGGTGGCCTCGAGTTTTCCCTCCACTGCTCAGAAAAGCCCCTGAAAAGGCCACAAAAAAGCTTCTGAAGCGTTTTCTGCTGCTCCACCCTCCCCTTTTTCTAGTATATTATTTTAATAAAAAAATCGACCGCCAGACAATGATCATACCTTTGGGGAGAATCTGCTAGAAGGTTACACAAAACAGAGAGCAGAACTTCACTGAAGCTTGGGTCTTGTTTAGCACAGAAATTTGAAATCCCACGGCCCGTCAAACCCCTTCTTTAAGGCAGGCGCAAGGCAATCACGCACGGAGTTAATGGATGCTGTCTGCAGCAGAAACCTTTTAAACAAAGCAGCCAGAAAACTTGTTTGTTCAAAACATAGAACCGCAATTCCAGAAACGAGGATAAGTGAAACACCCTCCTTCCTGAACAGACCAGCCCTTACAACCTCTGAAGCCAAACAGAGAAGAGAAAAAAAGCATTTAGAAAACCAGTATTTTCGCTTAAGTTTAAATTACCCAGCTGCTCGCTTATACACATAGCTGAGGAACGAACAACCCGGCTGCTCTGCGCAAGCGAATAAACTTTAAAAGCACGGGGAAACGGGACAACACCCAGCACAGTTTTCTGTATCTCACCAAGAAAACCAGGCAGCGAGCTGCTTCTCCTCTGCTTGCTTTTTTTTTTTTCCTTTTTTTTTTTTTTTTTTCTTTTTTTTTTCTTACTTCCTTGGGGACTAGAAACCAGCCCAGCCCAAGGCCGGCTCGCAGCATATGGGTTCCCTAGGTCCTGGGAGCCAATCAGCTCCTCCTCCCTTCTTTCCTCCTCCTCCTTCTTCTCCTCCTTCTACCGCTCTCCTCCCCTCTTTCCCTTCCTCCCCGGCTCAGCCCCGGATCCCCAGGTCTCCACAGGTGTCCCGCTGTCTGTAACCACCCTGTCGCCTGCGGCACTGGGTGCCTTCGGGATTATGCACACTTCCGGTGTGCCAGATCGATGCAATCTTTTTTATCACGCCTCTCTCTCCCGAGGAGGTGGTGAGAGTGAGATTCTAGTGTGCTAGGTGGGGTAACTGTCTTGCGACGACACTCAAAAGCACTAGAAGTAATGTTTTTTAGCTCTTCAGAATTCCTTACATGTTTAAAAATGTCTTAGGCACACAATAAAACCTTACCTAACTGCTGCTCTAAGTGTCTGAGGTGCTAAATAACATCTAAAATAAAATAGTAACACTGTTGGCTATAAAATAACATTGTTGGGCAGTTAGTTTGTAGGTCACAGTGAAACGTACTTCAGTTTTTTTGTTGAAAATCTTCAGAGGAAGGGTTTAGGGTGTTTTTCTCTTCTACCTTCCCTGCAAACCTGGGTGACTTATTTGCATCATCTTGAGGGGAATGCTTGATTCATTGAAGTACATCAATAATAAGTCAGTCTCCGAGGTCAGTAGACTGAGATGGAAGTATTAAAAAAACCCCAAGGGTAAGCAGTATTAACATGCCTTCTTTAAATACACTTTGGCAAAACTTTTGTAAAGAGCAAACTAGTTTAAAAAGAAGTGCTCATTTAACTGAGTTGGAAAGCTGCTATAATGCAGTGCCTTGTATGGTTTGTTGGATTTCTCACTGAAGGTAAATACCAAACACAGGCCCATTGTGTATCTCCCATTCTTTCACATGACTGTGATTGATCTGAATCACTCCTGACCTCATCATTGACTTCATAGAAATTTAACTATTGCATATCAATCATGACAATTAGTGTCTGTTTGTCACTTTGCAACCATAAATGTGACATCTTTGTGAGGTGAGGAATTGTTTTCTTTTCTCACAGAAGAGAGAAAATCAGAGATAGAATACTGTCGTCATGGCTGCTCAGCAAAAGCAGGGCAAGGGTAGAACCTGAGCAGTTAATGATCCCACAGGAGGAAGTGTTGCTTTGTACCACAGGTTTTGTTTGGGGACACGAGTTTTTCATTTGATCTTTCCTTTCTGTCTCCTGTCATATGTCTTAATATGACTAAACACTTCATGGCAGCCTTTGATAAAATTTATTACATAGAATCATAGAATCAACTAGGTTGGAAAAGACCTTTTAAGATCATTATTTTTCTTTGATTCTGCAGTAAGACCAAATGCAATTCTTGACAAGTGGCAGTTCACCCTAGCAGGAAAAGTTTTTAGATCATAGCATAAATTTGGCATATTATCCAAGCAGTGTTTAAATAACAGTAAAAATAACCTTATAAACAAAGCATTATTAATTTTTTTCTTACAAAAATTATAATTGCTGGTTCCTTTTCTAATTCACAAATATGTGGGGGTTTGTTGGTTGGTTTATTTTTTCAATAGATTTAGTCTTAATTCTTAATTTTAGGTATTATCCCATTTGAGCACTTTATCTGTGATAAAAACACACCCTTTCAGGAGTGGAAATTCTCAATGACAGGCATTTTAAAAACTTAGAGTACAAATTTTCTGGCTGGTGATACCCATTTTTCCTGGTTTTATTTTCAGTTGAAATTGGTAAACCAGAGAGATGAAAAAAATAGCAGCTATGTTCTTCCTTCCGGAACTAACTGTAAAAAAAAAAAGGAAAAACCCAACAAAACCCCAAACCACAACTGATTTATGCTTCAACCAAATAGTACTTAAAGCATGCAATTTTAACGTAATATTTTTAATGTGTAGGAGGCCAGCTTGCCAAATTCATGCATTGAAAAAGCCTCAACTTCCAAAGTCTCCACTTCCAAAGTCAAATATTCCACAGACACCTAAAAATTAAACCCAAACTGTTTCTGTGTAATCTGTCTTGATAACTCAGCTTCCAGAAAATAAAGCTTCAAGGAGTCACACTTTCAAAATCAGGTGATACCTTTAAAATTTAAGGTGTGTGTAATTGGGAAACAGATTACAAGATTCTAAGAACTAGGAAAGCAAAGTCAAGGGTATTTAAGTTATTGAACAAAAAATGGCTGCTTCTCATCTGTGCTGCAAATAGACTTAATTTGCTGTGACTGAGTTTGTATTACAGTTGTGTCCACTTTATTCCTGAAAAGTGACATCTGCTGAAAGGACTGACAATCTTTTATTTGTGCTCCCTAATTTCCTATTTCTGTTGATTTTAATTTCCCCCAATTTTAAAGAGGCATCTGTGTCAATGAAGGAAGCAGACTTGATCTTGCTTCTGACCTGTAGGAGAGTTTCTGTTTATCACTTCAGGGACTTCATTTTCTAGTAATAATTTTTAAAAATCGACTTACTGTCTTCTGTCTCCTTTCTTCATTCTTTCTTCTTTGTCTTTTTTTATGGTCAGGACCTCTGTTGAAATAAAACTTATCTAGAAATAAAGCTCCACCTCTTCCATTTCACCAGTACTGTTGTTAGGGAGGGGTTTTCTTAGAACATCACCCTTATTTGTTTATAAATGAAACCTTTAATAACCCATCCCAGCAATATCTTGTCAACTTTGGCCTGGGATGTGACAAAGGTGCATAGCAGGTTGCATATCTAAACCAACAAAAAAGAAAGCAACACTATCGAGCATGCTACTCTAAAAAAGCACCCCACACATTTTTCTCCAGAAACAGCTACCTTATGTGTTAATCGCACTCTGCCATGCACTACTACAGTATGCACAGGCTCAAATCTTCAGAGGTGTTGAGAGAACAAAGTAGTGTAAGGACTAATACTTGAGAATGGATGCCAGACTACAGTCGCATGCTTGCAGGAATGGGATTTTAGACAGGCTGATTCCCTGCACACATATAGCTACCTGGCACACTTGGCCTTACATCTGGCTGGAGACTTCAGGCCCTATTTCACCATAAATAAGGAGCTGATGAGATTCAACAAAACAGAGAGAAATACCTAAATTTTGTGGAATGAATTGCAGTTCCTGCAGATTTGTGTTAAGCTGCTCTGCTTTTATTGTTTCTTGCTCTATTTATGAGCTACTTTCAGCTATTCTTGCCCAGTGTGAGAGGAAGGTAGGAGGAAATTTCCCTAAAGACATTTGTCTCTAGAAAAGAAAAAGTAACACAGAAGCCTGCTTGCCAATGAAGTATTTTCACAAAAAGGTTGGGATCAGAGATCTGTCATTTAATTCTTTTTAGTCTACATGGAGCCCTGACAAAATTGCATACTGCTCTCAGAGGGGTTGTGGTAGGTGCCTCTAGCTCATCTGCTACACCTTTATCACGTATATCTTGATGGAGTATCATGATCAAGCAGCATCTACATGCCCTAACTGTTGTGTTGTCCAGTGCAGCCCAATACACAGAGTCTGGGCCTAAAATTCATGAGAGGAACTATTTATTTAGTAGAAAGACAGTTTTAAAATCCAGAAGTGCAGTTCAGTTTGGTAAGCCAAACCAGCACTCTCCACTCAAAACATTTAAGTTTGGACTCTCATTGCCTTTATTTTCAGGTGGCCTTTGTAGCTGTCTTGTTATATTCTAACCGAGAGCCTTTCAGTTTGCATTTTCAAATCTTTCTCTATATCCATGAGATGGTTCTTGTATGAGAAATCTGATGGTCTTTCATAATCACATGCCTCTGAGCTTAGCCTATAAGTGTGAAATAATAGGACATCTTTTATAAGATCACACAGAATCACAGAATTACCAGGTTGGAAGGGACCTCTAAGATCATCAAGTCCACAATAAGAGCAACCCTTTCTAGTTCATTGACACAAATGGCTGTAGACAGCCTGTATCAATGTTATTGCAAACTGACCAAAGTTCATGGAGTCCTAACTACTGCAGTCCTTAGTATCTTACATGCATTAACTACATTACTGTGATATTTTGCAATTCATGTTCAGACGTTATTATGGGGAGTTGATTTAGTCAGATATTCTGTGGCATCATTTTTTAAAGGAAATCTGATTCATAGGTCTGTTCCGATGACAGTTTCACAATCAGTCTAAGCTCATCTAATGCTGCTGCTACTGTCCGTCCTTCCTCTCTATCTCCCCAAACCCACACCATGTTGTTCCTTCATATCCCACGTATGGGCCTAGCAGCTGTGAAGCTAATATGACTCTTTTGCTTTTTGTGAAGTTATTTTTGCATTGGGTCAACTCATCTTGCTCACCAGGTTGTCTGAGCATTCATGCTGGTATATAGTCACTGTCAAAGGCAAAGGGTATGATATGAAACTGAATTTCATGTGAATTTGGAATATTTTCTAGTTGATTGGCTTTGGATCTGGTTCACCTGTCATTTTTCTAGTCTGCCTTGTAACAAGGGCTGGGAGATATTGTTAGTCATTGTTAGTTTCCTTTGAAAACATGAAAGCATGACATCTGTTCCTGGACTCTCTGATCACAGCTTAACTCTCTGCATGAGATGGCTGCCCAGATCTTGCTCATAGTCTTGATATTGTCAGCATGGCCTTAACATGGCCTGTTCACTTACAAGCACAGCAACATGTTTATTGAAGCTATAGGTATGCAGTGGCAGGAGTTACAGTAGTGTTACTTATTTCTAATTTTCATTCATGTCTATTACTGCTGAATAATAAGCTGGAAAATTGCAAGGCACTGGTGGTTTTATGCTCAGTTGTGGCATGTCACATAAGCAGCATAATTTCTGCTTTCTGAATAAAATTCTTATAAGACTGTAAGCTCTCCTAGAGCTTATATTCAGATAGAATTATTTTCATGAATGACTGTCTCTAGGACTTGGAGTCTAAGGTATTATTTATGGGACTTAAATGAAGGAAAGTCAAGTAAGAATATGGGATGGCCCTATCTATCACGTATGCATAGAGCACTTCTGTATACATGGAAAATAGTCTCCAAGCTTGTATACAGTCCAGACTCACTGCTTCTCCTGTGAACATGCATGTAAAGTTTGCTTTACATGCTGAGAAAACCTGTGAAGCATCTGGCATCACTTCTGCACACCATCAGAAGCTGTCACTTTGCAAACTCACATCCTGTAGTGTGCAACCTGCAGGTCTATTCCTGAAGATGTTTATACTCTGAAATGATAGGTTCCAACTGAAGATTTGGATATGATTTAAATATAAGAGTCCTTTAAATTCAGTGTATCTTAATATCTGGGTCAGGCCTCCCCTCAGTGATATTTATCTAACAAGAACTGGGAGGCTTCATAAATCAGTCTGTGTATCACTGAAGATGAGAATAACTAAGTGTATCACTGAATCAGCAGGTTGTATGGATAGAACAGGATAGTACTTCTGGGTAAAGAATTAGAAGCTATTTTCAGAATGAGAATATAGTGTCAGAGCCCTATTCTAAATCAGCAATAGCAAAGTTGAACTGACATTGGTTCTGGGAATTGCTAAATTTAGGTGCAGACTGTCAGAAATACTAGTAGCTCAGGGAGTGCTGCTAAAAGCTTTAGTGTCCAGGTGGTTGTTCTAATCATCAGAGCTGTGCATAGTAGGAGAGAGGACCTAAGATCCACTACTTTATTAGCTATTAATCGAAGATGCAGAGCTTCTATAGGAGGCAGAGATAAATCATAGAGTGACAGAGTGATTTGGGTTGGAATGGACCCAAAGATCATGTGGTTTACCCCTCCCTTCCATGGGTAGGAACATCTTCCACTATATCAGGTTGCTCAAATCTCTGTCCAACCTGACTTTGAACACTTCCAGTGGTGGGTGGACACTTCCAACCTAATAGGTACGCTTCCAGCTTCTCCAGATAACCTTATGACCCTCATAAAAATTTGGTCCGTATGTCCAATCTAAATCAGTTTTAAACAATTGCCCCTTGTCCTGTCACTATACACCTTGGTAAATGCCTGTTTCTTGTAAGCCCCCTTTGTATTTTGAAAGGCCATATTATTATGGTCTCTCCAGAACCCTTTTTTTTTTTTTTTTT
>NDXB01015658.1:0-17941 GCA_002631895.1 Agapornis roseicollis | reverse complement strand
CTTTTTTTCATTTGGGAAAAAAAAAAAAAAAAAAAGGATTATATGTCAGAGAAATCAGAAACGTTTCCCGTATCAGCTAACAAATATAAAGTTCTTATGTCCAGAATGATCTTTCATTCCACTTTAGGAGGTAAAGTACAGCAACTGACTCATTACTTAAATTTCACTTGAGCTGTTGCACAATCTCAGCTGAGAATACTTTTCAAGTGAAAAAGGCACTTTTAGCACTGTGGGAGATGAAAAAAAAAAAAATCCTCTCAAAAGCAATTATGTAGGTGGAACGGAAGTTTCCTCTGCACAGCAGCTGACATTTCTTTTCATTCATAGCACAGAGATATTTTTGAGATTTTAAGGTTAGACCAGTTTTAGAATTTCTTGTAGCAGTTTCTAATTCAAAACTGGATGTGCTATTTATTGGTGATTCTGTTTCCACTGGGGCAACGAGATTTTCACCATTTACTACCTTCAAGGAGATACCATTGCAAAACATAATTTTGTTGTGTTTTATGTATATTTGGAAATAGAAATTTGTCAACACTTAAAACTAGCCAGGGTGCTGGGCCAGGAAGGTCTTTTAACACTGTGCTCACTTTTGCAAACCATGTATTTTTCATTCTCACTTATCTTATGTCCAACTCTATCCAGCATTGATGTTTATTCTAAGTGTATGTATCTGTTGCACTGCACACAGTGCCCTTCAGTGCTTTTCGGTTTTTTTTTTAAGCCTCAGATATCAAAGGAGTATTTTCAATTTCAACTGATATATTTGTTGTGTATATTTCATTTTTGTTTTTATTAACTTAATAAATTCCATTAAGCATTTTGCTCTTGCACACCACTGTTCTGCTGTTTCAATTGCTGAAAATGTTAACTTTTCATCTTCCACCATCATTTGGTTTTGCAAGACAGATACAGAGTACCCATGCATGAATGCCTCTTTTGCTGGTCCCACAGCAGTCATACAAACAGGTTTCTGCAGCATAATAATATTGGGGCACCAGTTATGATTTATAGGTGGTTTTGGTTTGGTTTTTTCTTTTTTGTTTTTTTTTTTTTTTTTTCGAAGGAGGTACTGGTCTGATGTGCTGTTTTGGGGCGTTGTTTTTTTTTGTTTGGGGGTTGTTGTTGTTTCCAAAAAAGGTCACTGGTTAAATTCTGTTTGATGGTTCCAATTCCTCTTTGGGGAAAAGACTCCTCACCAGGACATGCCCATGTGACAGAAAATGCTGGCATAAAATCAAGATCTGGGAATGGAAGTAAGCCAATGAGTTTGTTAGAAAAGAAGCACAGCTACAGAAATAAAAATCCTGAATTAGTTTTATGTTGCCATCTAAGCAAGATGTACAAATAGTAACTGTATGAGCAAAAAGCCATTGAGATTTAGCCAGAGGATATACTAGTAAGTTGTGGTAGTCTCCAGGTATTATTTCTGCTTAGTGTTTCACTGTATTTGGTATGATAGGGTTTTTTAAGGTAGCACATATCGCAGCAGAGTAAACATCTGACACTGCCTCTACCAGAATTCTGATGCAGACCTGACATGTCTGAGGAGCTTGGCCAGCCATTCATTTATGCTTCATTTTCTTCTGTCATCAAGGAAGAAGGAAGAAGGAAGAGTCGTTAAAATATAATGGGCTGGTACATGTCTTCCTTATGGTCACCCTGGTGAGGACCTTTCTAGTAGTGTGCTCTCAGTTACCAGAAGAAGGAAGTTCATATAAATAGCTATTGACAAAGTTTTGTTCCAACAAGTCAGTGTAGTACAGGATCAGTTCATACTTGGCTAACAACATTGCTAATTGCTATATTTGGACTGTTTGCTATAGTCCAAAGTGATGTAAATAGCTACATTTGGTCTGAATGTCAGAACAGGCAGTGACAGAGAAATGCACCACTTCAAGTGAATTGTACTAATTAATAGCAGCATTTACCTCAGTTTTAAGGTTTTGCTTACAACCTTGGCTAAAAACAAGTCTCTTCCTTATCCCGTTATGCTTTCCTGTCTTTTGCAGTGCCTATATTCTTACCCTTGTTAGAGAGGATTCTTTGTGTAGTCATTTATTTTCTTCACTTCAGCATGGCATGACTAGCTTGCCATAGGTCAGAGAGAGCACTAATGACAAAGTAGAAACAGTTTTCTGTTGTACTTTCTCCTTTCTTATCATCCTTACTGTGCTGGCACTGCAGTACCTCACAAAGCTAGGAATGATGAAAACTGTCTCAGTGTGTGAGATCTTAGTGCTGCAGGGCCACAGAATGTCATGGTTGCCAAAGCAAAAATAATCTGGCCAAAGGAAACTGTTGTGGAATCACACCTGTGGGAAATGTGGTCTTAGGGTAACCAAGGCCATGATGTTCCATTAGAAACCCTATTCAATAATTCAAAGAAATGTGAGCTAGTTCCTGCGTTTTAATGGTTTCCCGTAACGAGAAGTTTCCTCTGCTGAAGGAACATCTGACATCACACACAGTGGGACTGTGTGTGGTCACTCCCTGCCACAGCAACATCCTAATTCCACCAAGTTATGGTAGCAGCAGAGGCCTTGCCATCCAGAGTGCTTTGCCAGGTTAGTGGTGGCTGAACCCCCTCTGCTAAAACATGTAGTAAACTCCCTCCACAGAGAGAAAGCTGGCCTCGCTCTCCTGAGCAGTGTTTCACATTACTAGTTCCACACCAGGAAAGCTAGTGAGTTGGGATTTACTGGGACCAGATTCTTTCAGTCCAGTGAGTCTCTGTTTTTTGGGGGGGAAGGATTGTGTATATGTCAGTGGAAGGAAGTTTTACAGGCAACAAGGATGACTACAGATAGGATCTTGGTGATTTCTAAGACTCAGTGGAAACCCTAGACCTTCAGATGCCTAATAATTCACCATCTATGTTGAGATGGCCTGCTAACTTGGGAATGATCCTGGTGAGGAACTGTCCTTGTGAGACCTGCCCATAAACTTAGCCAACTCAAGAGTTTTGTTGTCCTTGGACTGTTGCCATCCAAACCTCATATTCTTGTAAAACGTCTCTGAAATGAAGGAACAATGGAGTGTGGAAGGTGTCATGTGTTTCCCCCTCCCCCCCCCCACCTCAGACATTCCAGTTACACCTGTTTTTTTCTTCAGTTTCCAGTCACCAAGGGGCATGTTTGGGTCTTCCCTGTAATCACAACACAGAGTCCAAAGCTGAGGCTGCAAGCTGCTTCTAATCTGAATTTACCCCTTGAATCCTGTCAGACACAGTCAACTGCAATGGACCCATTTATAGGATGCAAGTCCTCATACTTACTGGCCAAACCATGAATGCTCCCTTAGCACAAAGGGGAAGATTTCAAGTGGTCTCTCCTGGCTCTATCTCTTGTTTTCATGTTTCTCTGTGAAAGGGAAAGGAAATAGAAGAGTAGGTGGGATGGCAAATACATCAGTGCTGGCTGCCATCTCTGCAGGAGCAGTCTGCTGATTTAGGCTCGTGTGGTGCATGTGACAGCCCTGGAAGCTGGTAGAAATCATCATGAAACTTTGCTGGGTACTTTGGACATGGGCACAGGAAAAAAAAACCAAGAGAAACTGAAGGAACTATGAGTTAGGTTTAAAACTAAATATAGTAAGGGCTTGTATCTCTGGTCTGCCGTTGATCATCTTATATTCTTATTTTTTCTGATATGCTTTTTCAATCCTTTGCTGTTTCACTTTTTGTTTAATTTCTGGTATTATTGACAGAAACCTTAGGGTGAGCCCTGTACTTTCTTCTTAGCAGTTAGAAAGACAATGCATTAGCTACATTTGTCTTGATTTTTATCTAAGTTCCAATGTCCTTTTCTTTAGAAATCAGGTATGTTTACATTTGTGATACTAATTTAGTTCAAATGTTGGACAGTGCAAAGAGGAGTTACGATGTAGCTGATCACCAGGAACGACTTCCAACCTAGTCATGCTTATTGAGACAACACGAGAAAAAGGGGAGTGGAAGAACCGGCTGTACAAACAGTCCCGTCAGTTGCTCTATCCTGTTTTCCTCAGCCATGACACTCACAGCAGCTGCATGCTGCGTTATCCTCGCTGCCCCATGTGCCCTCCCCAGTGCCTCGGTGATCTGCAGCACAGGGCTCCAGCGCAGCGCTCAGGTATCCCAAACCTGGGACTCTCACGGGAGGTGAGAGACCAGTTGTGAGCCTGCAGGGCGGGATGCGGCAGTGGTGCTGGGGCCGTTCCAGCTCTCCCATGAGCAAAGATGCTCCTGGCTAAGTTGCCCTGTGCTCTGCACCCACCGCGGCTGCCCTGGTGCCAGGCTTGTGTGCTAGTAGTAGGTGGAGCAGGGAGCAGAGCTGTGGGTGTGTGTCCAGGCAGGGGGACTCCTCTGCTTAGGGACAGGACCTGGGACATGGAGGGTTCCCTGTCCTCTGTCTGACCAGCTGAACACAGTGACTTAAGGGACAGGGGGCAATGGTGACAAGTTCCTGCCTGGCACAATAGGCACAACTCCTCTGTGCACTCGCATATTACGTGTGAAGATCTGCAAGTGGAACCAAATGACAATGGATTGGTGTTCAAATGAACATGCTGGATGAATGATGACTCATCCAGCATGGAGATATCACCGACGTTAAGTTGGCCTATGCTCTGCATCAAAACTGCTTTCATAAGGAAAAAAAAAGACAGGTGATTGTCATAGGAGACTCCCTTCTTGAAGCTATCAGAAAGACCAATATGCAAGCTGAACCCACTTCTTACAGAAGCCTGCTGCCTCACTGGGGCCTGGGTGTTGATCACTTCGCTCAAGTAGCAAGCAATAGTGCAAGAGGAAATGGCCTTAAGTTGTGCCAGGGGAGGTTTAGATAGGATATTAGGAAAAAAAACTCTTTGTCAAAAGGGTTTCAAGCTTTAGAACAGGCTGTGCAGGGAGGTGGTGGAGTCATCATCCCTGGAGGTATTTAAAAGATATGTAAATGTGGCATTTATGGACGTGGTTTAGTGGTAGACTTGGTAGTACTGGGTTAACAGTTGGACTTGATGGTCTTAAAAGTCTTTTCCAACCTAAATGCTTCTATGATTCTCTGACATACTGGAAGAGATTAACATTTCACATTTCACCCTTTGTAGATTAATGTAAATTCTGATGATGTCACTGCCAGTTTTCTAGGCTGTTAAACTGTCATTCAATCCCTTGTGCCATATAGTGAGCTCTCTACTTCATCATTTACAAAGCTAGCATGCTCACACAGTGTGTGTAGAAGTATCTCCTTTATACCTTCTCAGTGCTTTTTCCCACAGCAGCAAGGTACATTTAGGTAGCACTTTACCGTTCTTAAATTGTATCTTTGTCAGGGCAGTTCTAAGGTTTGTGGAAGGCCTTGACCAAGTGTACAGCTTTATATTGTCAATAGTTTGACAAGAGAGTGATTCATATGCATTGGCCTTTAATGTTGAGATTTTGCTGCTGTGGTTGTTATTTGGAGAGCAATCCAGGGAAGTTACTCTGGGAACAGTGTAGCTAAGGCTCTTTTCTGATGGGTTTGTGCTGAATATTCCTGGTGGCTGCTGTAGCACTGGCCCTGTTAGAGAAAAAAATACGGAATAACACTTTCAGAAGAATAGTGTTGTAATTCTGTAAAATAACATCTGGAGACTGTGGGATGGGCACAGGTAAAGAGATGGATGGATCGTATCAGGCAACACTTGCAACCAGTGGCAGCCTTAGGAATAGAATTTGCAATCTCTCAGCTCTTTGCAGGAGTGGGAAAGGTATTCCTCTTTGTGGATAGTGGGAGGCTTAAGCATAGTTAGGGTTGGAAAGGACCTTAAGATCATCTAGTTCCAACCCCCCTGCCATAAGCAGGGACACCTCACACTAAACCATGTCACCCAAGGCTTCATCCAACCTGGCCTTGAACACCACCAGGGATGGAGCACTCACAACCTCCCTGGGCAACCCATTCCAGCATCTCAGCACCCTAACATATAGCTCCTATGTTTCAAGCAGGAAATCCTGAAGATGTATTTGGGCATGGGTACTAAGAGGCAAGTGTAAAAACAGCCCTGAAGCATGGGTGCTGAGTCTGACAGAATGCTGAATGTTTGGTCAAATTCCTCTTTTTTCATGTGGACACGATTTATGGTTAGAAAAAGTCTACAGTTAAAAACAAAGAAAAAAAACCCCAAAAGCAAAACAAGAAAAAACCCACCAAAAAAAGAAAAAAATACAAAATCTGAACAATGAAAATCTTATTTAGGCAGCAAATCCTGCTATCTCACTGTGGAGAAGTATTGGAAAATGATTACCCTTTATGTACAGACTCATGATTTAGAGATATGAAACTCTTGAACTCTAACCAGGAAATGAAAGGAGTACCATCATGATTGTGTCTCCGTTTTGTTGTCATTGAAACTGAGATAATAAAATTACTAACACTACCTTTTCAAGGGTGAAAGGGTTAGTTGTGTAATTTTTTCATAACACTTAATGCTAAAGCATTTGCTCTGAGTATAAATCTACATGTAGAATTAAGATAAGTAATGAAGTAAAATATTAAAGTGTTGTGTTAGATTTTGACAAGCTCATAACTACACTGGCAGTATCTTAGCAGTCCCAGAGAACTTCCTCTATAAAACATTCCTCATAGATGATTTTTTAATTTTTCTTTTATTATTTTTAATTCCCTTGAATGGACAATGTTTCCAAACAAATTTAGGATTGGTAAATTAATTAACACCCCCCGCGATTTTTTACAATAAGGACTCAAGAGCTGCTACTCTGTGTTAAACTGAGATCAGAGAAGATTAAAATGATTCATTTTTGCTTCGTCTTTCATAGGAGGCTGGATAATAAAACATCCCAAAGGCCTCTGTTCTACTTACTGGGTTACTTTGAACTGTGCTTTTGACAGGCACCATAGTGTTTGTTTATGTCAGCTACTAAGAAACCTATGGACCAATAATTTGTTTTTCAGGTATAATTGTGATCTAAGTGTTGGGTTTGCTCTAGAGTCAGTTCTCATTAATGTGTTAGATAATAGACTAAATAACATCTGGAAGGTCTATGTCTTGTTTGCAGGTAAATAAGCATCATTCAATATTAAGACAGACTTAAAGATTATTTTAAAACTTTAAACCATAAAGTTTCTCTGATGATTTTATCACATCTGCTCAGTTACCTATTTTTTTTTTAACAGTGCATCAGCTCTTTGGAAGTGTGAATTTGGAGCATTAAATAAACTTCATCAAGTTCTGGTGCTCAACATGAAATTTTAGGTCTACAGGTTCTGGAGATCATAAACAAAAAATTAGGTTTAAATTTAGGTTAGCGCTGAAGTCAAAGATGGTGTTTCAAAATTCATAACTGATAGAACAACCTTTTCACACAGTGTTGAACCTGTTCTTGAATTCATTAGATAACTGTGCAGCAGTGGTTCTTAGGTCTACCAAGGGAATCAAGAATATAACCATCCTAACAGCTTGATATCTGTTAGCGGCTTGCTAAACTTTTGACTCCAGAAACAAGTTGTGCATTGTCCTCATGATTTCTTTTCAGTGCTGTAGCAATGTGGTAGCAGTGCTAGAACAGTAGCAATCTTCTTGTTCCCCTTTGTATCTCATCTGTGCAGTAACTTCAATAGCTCTTAAAAAGAAAGGCATGTATAACTATAAAAGTTTTATTTGTTTCATTCAACTATAAAAGCAAGTGCTAATATTTGTAAAATAATTTTTGGGCAAATGGCCCCTTAGGGTGTTGACTCTGCAGTTCTCATGAAGGTGTGTTAAAGTAGCATATATCATAGAATGGTTTGAGTTGGAAGGGACCTTAAGGATCATCTAATTCCACAAGACCAGGTTGCTCAAAGTGCCCTCTAACCTGGTCTTGAACACTTTGAGGGATGGGGCAGCCACAGCTTCTCTGGGCAACCTGTGCCAGTGCCTCACACTTCTCATGGTGAAAAATTTTTCCTAATATCTAACCTGTCTACTCTCAGTTTAAAGCCATTCCCCCTTGTTCTGTTGCTACTTGCATGAGATATATCTATCTCATGAGGAGTAATCTAGTACTTTGACCCAATCCCAGACACGTTTTCCAGCTCAAAGATCTGCAAATTCAGAGAAATGTGGGCAGAGCCTCTTCCATGGGTTAGAGTCCAACATGGCTTGGCTTTACATGAGACTGTGCAAAGTACTGCAAAATCCCTTTGTACCTGTGTTTGGACAGGAGTGTTGTTTGGTCATGATTGGGGAGATAGTATTTTTAGCCTGTTGTTAGATTTGGCTTTCCTGTGCATAAATATCTCAATTTGAGATCGATGTGGAGGTCAGCTACTTGGAATCAGGACTTGTGCAGTGTGTAGGTTATAACCATGACCCATTTCCCTACCTTGTAGTAGTTCACAATTTTGTCTTTTACTTAAGGCATTATGGCAAGATACCTAAGAAATCCCAGTTATTTTAAAAGCAAACTTGAAACATTATGTGTCAGATAAAGGTAAAGTCTAGTTTTCTCAGTATTTATGTTTCTTAATCAGTGGTCCATAGAGCAGTAATAGCATGTAAGACTGGAGTAAGTGGTCCTGACCTAGCCTGCAAAATCATATTGCCTTGAAAAAGATGGAGTAAATCTAAAGCAAATCAATGAATCTATTTCAATAAGCTAGTATGGTTTTAAGTTGCCTGAAATGCAAGTATTTTACTTTCAAATGCCTGGACAAACCATTTAAAGGAAGGTTTATTAGAAATCTATTAATCTGAAAAAGGGCATCCTAAAAAAATGTGGAGAATGACAAAATCTCCTTTCAATGGATGCAACAGTACAAATGTGGTTCATGATATAAGGGGTTAATAGGGTCTGGTTGATTACATGACTGTTGTGTCGTACATGAAAAACAGGTAACCAGACACAGGCAGAGCAAATTTCCCAGAAGAAGAGACAGAAGTGACTTCCTAGTCTTTGTATTTTTCTTTAAAAAGCAGCCATGAGATACTTCAAGCTTCTGGTGCTAGGCAGCAGAAGAGAAGTTTTCTATCTCTTCCAGTGTCTTCAAAAGCTTTTTACTAAAATACCAAAAATCTGTATTTTTGCCAAAATACGTGGCTCCTATACCATTTGCTCTGAAGGCTTCCCTTCAGACACACCATGATGTCTTTGGCCAGTAGCATGCGAGGTGAATACATTTCCAGGGGAAAACCTGGGATTAATGGTAATGATTATATATGTAAAGTGGCAGGTAGTTCCTGAGGTAAAGGGGTCTCCAAGCATAAGACATTTTTCGTCTTCAGCTGTCACTGATTTCATTCTTATCCTAATGTATGTACAGGGAGTTATTTGACAAATGAATATGCTGGTATTGATGCCAATAGCTTCCTACACTTTACTAGCTTCAGGATGCCTGCTGCTTATGACTGGTCAAATGCCAGTTCCTCTATTCATTACTCCCTAGCATCCTTCTGGTGATGTTTTTTTGCTTGATGTAGCTGTATGTTTACAGACTCTTGTGAAGCATAGACCAGGAAAGAAATGCTAGGCATTCAACTTGGAGAAACTGCTTAAACCTCTGGGAGAGCTACCCTGGAAACTTTGTTCATAAGTGTACTGAAAACAATATTTTCTTGAGAAAAGAAGTTGAGGGATTTATGCAATTTTAACATTTAATTAGTTATCTGTCCAAAAGTGAATTGCTTACGTTCATGTTTCTGTGAGATAAATCAGGCATCTTCAAGTTACCTAGGAACACTAAACTAATACTAGATATGAAAAGTTCAAAATATAGTGTAAATATTTCACTCTAATTTGCTTTCATGTCTAGGGGTTCTGACATCATCCTGTTGCCTGGTTTTGCAATGAATTAAAGAAATCCTGTTGCCTGGTTTTGCAATGAATTAAAGAAAAAAATGCTGTACACCAATTTTGTTTATTTTATGAAAAGAGCAAAACAGAAATGAAACATAGCCTTGGGAAATATAACCCCCTTGTGTTGAGTATTTTTAGCTATTATTAGAAGGTAAACTCTTCTTTGCCTTCTGGGCATTTGTAGTCTTTTTATTCAGATTTGTAGGTATAAAAATGACAGAAGCCAAGATGAAGTTTAAAATGAGCTAAAAATAAATAAATAAATAAAATTAGTCCAAGGCATGTTTAGGCCTTTCAAGCTTATCAACAAGGCAAAATATTCAAGTGTGGAGAAATGACCTTCAGAGGTTTTTCTGTGTAGAGCCACAAACAGAAATATGCAAGGAAAAGTGTTTTTTCTTTCATGTCTGCTTTGTTAAACTGTTGGTAAGCACTGTAACTCTCCACCTTTCTTGTCTTTTAGCCACATAATCAATGAGCTGATAGAAACAGAACGAGTTTATGTAGAAGAACTTCAAAGTATAATAGAGGTAAGAAACTCTTCTGAAATGACTGCTGGTGCTTAACCTCTGAGTCGTTACTGCCAGTGCATATCCTTCATGGGCTGAGCACTCACCTCCCACATCCTGCTTAGAGTACACTAGCTCTGTTAGCAAGATAGCTCAGCCCTGGGGATGGAAAATGGGAAGGGTGTTTTGACCTTCTTCCCTTAGGGCTTAAAGGAAGAGGCACCTTTTCTAACCTCAGACCGCATAATCATAAAAGTTGCACAATCCTCAAAGTTATGGACAGAGAAATAGTTAATAGTGATGAGAAACAACACCCTCATTTTCCATCAGGCCAGACACTAAATTTTGGTGAATGTAGGTTTGGAAAATGATTGAGAAAAAGAAATGTCCTCTTCTCCCTCTTGTTTATTGTCCCATGTAGTGTTGGTACACAGAAAAGAGCAGGTCACACTGCAAATATAACTCCTGAGCTTTTGAAACTTGTAGGATACATGCATGTGGAGTTTGAGGTCCTTAGTCTCTGAAGAATGGAGTCTGAGTAGGGCTTAACCATGTGGTTGCTTCTTTATTGGATTTGATTTGTGAGAGCTGACCACTCTAGTAATTGATATTACTCATGGGTTTAAAATCTGCACTCAGAATGCTCTCTCAAAGTTTTTATTGAAGAAAGACAATCCAGTTTCTCCAAGAAACAATGAAATAATCAAGCCAAAATACCACAGTTCAACAAATAAATCCAAAATAAACCTTTGGCAATTAAGCAGTTTAGCAGAAAGATATGTGTCTATCAAACTTTAGCATTTTCCACCCCTACATGAGCAAAATGATATTTGAATCCTAAGGAGATAATGTCATCTCTTTTGTTGATCCATTAATGTGTCTACTTGTGGTTAAAAATGTGTTTTCACAGCTATCAGGTAAAAGCTCTGGGGAAAATTGGAAGCCATAAAGAAGCAGTCATGAGAGAATCCTTTGTATGCTCAGTTGCGAACAAAAAGGACATAGACTTTGGGCCTCTTCTATGTCCTGGACACAGTACTTTTTCCTTGGTAAAAACAGGCTGCCTTTATTTTCCACTCTTCTCTCTAGGGCTATGCCTCAGAAATGGACAATCCCAATTTACTACATCTGATTCCATCTGCACTCCAAAACAAGAAGGAAATTCTTTTTGGGAACCTCTCAGAAATCTATGAATTCCACAACAGGCACGTGAGAACTTTGGCCTGCGCCCTTGGGTGCTACTGTCATTTCTACTTCCTTTATGTAGTGTGCTTTAACATACACATATGCAGGCAGGAAAAGTCATCCTCACTTTGCCTCTGTGTGTGTCCTATAAAGCCCACATGTGGAGACCACCTCCAAGATCATCTATTTCATCTTTTTTATTTTTTTTTTTTCCTACTTGTAAAAGATTACACCTTTTTTGTGCATTTACTAGTGATTTCCATTTTGGCAATATCCATTTTGAATGTTTCTTGTGCTGACTGTTCTACCAGTTCTCTCGGTACAGTGGTAGATGGTGGCGGACTAAATCCTAATATTCTTTCTCTGGCAAAACTCTCAATGAGGAAGCTTTCTTAGTGTTCAGCATATTTGTCTTACATATCTGTTATCACATCAGAAGACATGATGTATTTGATAGCACTTCTTAAAGGAATTTTATCCTTCACATGAGCATAAAGCTTTCTAGAAGCCTTGTCCACACTGTGGACAAAGGTAGTCTAGTGCTCATAGCTACAGAATGCCAGTTATGAATAAGATTAATCTATATTTTATTCTCTTTCAAAACACAAAGCTTAGGGCTACTTCTGTATGTTTTCTGCTTTTCCTAGCCTTCACTAAGTAAAACTGGCTGTAGCCAAAGTGAGAATTTAGGAATTATTTTGGATAATAATTACCCCTAAGGTGTAACAAACAGTTGAACAAAGAAATTAAAACAAGCCTCTTATGTAAATTTAAATATTATGCCAGAGTAGTTGATACGTAGTAGAAAAATTCTTTTCCAGGTTATATATTATTTTGAAAGCATGTGTCTTCCCTCTGAAGAATGACATTCCTCTCCATTTGCAAGCCTGGTCTTTCTTCCCTTAAATGCTTAGTTCATTGGCTTCCACAGAGGAAGCCTTTGGACCATATACCATATTTTTGCTTCTTGCTGATTAAGCTACTGCATCTGACAGAGCTTTTCTGTCTTTTCTAGCTATTCTAAAAAATCCTCATAACTAAATGAGATGCAGGTGTTTGGGCTACGTATTCGAAACAAATCTCAACAGCCAGAGGAACCAGGTGTATCAGATGCTTGTGAGCAGATGAAAATATGATACTATTGGTGATTCAGGCAATCAGCTGTGAATCAAATCCCATTTTTCTAAAATATGTATTTCTTTCTGTGTCAGAATTGTTACCTTCCCCATTGAATCCTCTTACTACAAAAACGTAGGTTTAAAGCTGGATTTACACGGAAGCTAGCACACAGTTGGAGTGGGATGTTACATTACTATTTGCTTTATTTCTTCCTCTTAGGATTTTCCTTAAGGAGATAGAAAATTGCATTGAAAACCCTGAGCTTCTTGCCCGATGCTTTTTGAAAAGAGTAAGTAAATTCTTCTGCAGATTTGTTTTTCTGCAGATTGCAGAAAAGAATTTGCAGATATCTAGGAATATCTATGGTCTTATCATACAGTACTTACAGATTTATTCCTGTCTTTTCATTCCTGAATGAGGGAAATCCACATAAGCAGATATTCCCAAATTAAGCAACAGCTAACAAGTGTGTTTTTTGAAATCTGAACTTTTACTTGTTTACTGACAGGAAGAGGTCTGTTACCAGTGTCTTACCTATGTAGTTTAAGCCCTGGTTAAAAAAGAAATAATTAGTAATCCAAATGTTTAATGTGCTTTTCATATCAGACAAATATATACCTGCAGTGTAATGCATCCCAGACACCACTCTACTGCACAGAATGGTGACACAGCAGATTGATCTGGGTGAAGATTATATATCCTGTTCCTATCTTATCATATATATCTTTTTCTGTGCACCATTCAGAAGAGTTACTCTCCTAGAAGTTTAGAGGAATTAGGGTTAGGGTTTTTTTTAAAAAAAAAAGAAGTAGAGTGATCTCTGTTCATGGGAAAGCCCAAAGCTCACAGGCAGTGGTGGTTTTGGTCACATCCATGTGTCTTCACTTTCTGAGACTTTCAGTTCTTCAATTTTCTCCTTCAAGAGCTCCCAGTCATGTCCCTCCCTGTCCATCTTCCCCAGTTAAGGACTATTAGTTCTATTTTCTGCACTCATTTTATAGCACTTATATAGTTTTTACAGCACTCATTAAGATTCTCCACTAGTGGGGGGTGGGGTGGGGAGTGGGGGAAGTTTTGGTGGGTTGCTACCATTTTCATAGCCTGACAAACTGCTTGAGTAAGACTGTTTTATGTGGGAGATGGAAGAGGCATGAGAAATGGGAAAATCTGCTTTTCCAGGGTATGTGTTAATTTTTTTTTCACAAGGTGATGTGTGAAATACAAATTTGGATGAAACACACACAACTCGTTTGACAGAGATGTTGAACGTATCACTAAGATTTCAATGGGAATTATGAACGTGTGATACTTCCAAAGGCGATGCCCCCAATTTACAAATAAGCCAGGCTGAACAGCATCATATTTGAGTGTGGAAGGAGCAGCCGGTAGTTGAGGGAAAGGCTGTAGATGTTGTCTATTTGGACTTTAGGAAAGCATTTGACACTGTCTTCCACAGCATTCTCCTGGAGAAACTGGCTGCTCATGGATGGGATGGGTGTATTCTTTACTGGCTGGATGGCAGATCCCAAAGAGTGGTGGTAAATGGTGTCACATGTTGTTGGTGACCAGTCACTAGCAATGTACCTCAGGACTCAGTATTAGGGCCGGTGTTGTTTAGCATCTTCACTGATGATCTGGATAAGGGAATTGAGTGCACCCTCAGTAAATCTGCAGATGACACCAGGCTGGGTGGGAATGTTGATCTGCCGGAGGGTAAGAAGGCTCTGCAGAGGGATCTGGGCAGGCTGGATCAATGGGCTGTGGCCAGTGGTATGAGGTTTAATAAGACAAAGAGCTGGGTCCTGCCCCTGGGTCACAAGAATGGGATCTCAACCCCCTGTAAAGCTGCAGGCTTGGGTAAGTGTGACTGGAAAGCTGCTTGGTGGAAAAGGACCTAGGGGTGCTGACTGACAACTGAACATGAACCAGCTTGTGCCCCAGCAGCCAAGAAGGCCAATGACATCCTCGCCTGTATCAGAAACTGCAGGGCCAGAGCAGTGATCATCCCCAGTACTTGGCACTGGGGAGGCTGCACCTCAAATCCTGTGCTCAGTTCTGAGCCCCTCACTACAAGAGAGACATTGAGGGTCCAAAGAAAGGCAATCAAAGCTGGTGAAGGGTCTGGAGAACAAGCCTGATGAGGAGCAGCTGAGGGAACATGGGCTGTTTAGTCTGGAAAAGAGAAGGCTTAGGAGGGATCATATTGCTCCCTACAACTACCTGAAAGGAGGATGGAGGGAGGAGGTGGCTGGTCTCTTTTCCCAAGTAATAAGTGATAGGACACGAGGTAATGGCCTCAAGCTGCATCAGGGGAGGTTTAGATTGGATATTAGGAAAAATTTCTTCACTGAAAGGGTGATCAGGCATTGGAGAAATTTCTTCACTGGAAGGGTGATCAGGCATTGGAACAGGCTTCCCAGGGAAGTGGTCGAATTACCACCCCTGGAAGTGTACAAAATCTGTGTAGATGAGGCCCATAGTGACATGGTTTAGTGGTGGCCTTGGCAGTCCTCAGGTAACAGTTGGATTTGATATCTCAAAGGTCTTTTCCAACCTAGTTGATTCTGTGATTCTATAGGAGTGTAAATGTGATTATAAGCCCACTGAATTATTTTCTGTTTCACAGCAAAGCACTTAGGGCTTGAGTAAATGACGCTACTAAGCAATATGTTCTTACTGTAAGATTCAGATGCTGAGCAGGAAAATACTGTGGTGAAGTCATTATACAAAACAGGATAGTCTTTGAAGAATGCAGACCTTTGAAATCCAAAAAACGTAAAATAGTGTGTATGTTGCAAATATACCTGGATTTGGAGATAAAGAGAAATTCTTGACACTGAGCTGATCCTTTAATTCTGCAGTAAGTTCAAATTCTATGCCTAAATACTGTAGCTTATGTCTCTCTCTGTAAAAACAGCTATTGAGCCCAATTCTCCTCACTATCCTTACGAGTATACAAGCAGCACTAAAGCTATGGTCCAGGTGTGAAGTCAAAGAAAATTGGTCCCTCTGTCACCTTTGCGTATCAGTTTCTCTGGTCTAGTCAAAGAACACTGAATGTATTGAATAAGGGTTAAATCATGCATTTGATTTCTTCCCATGCCAAATTTCACACTACGAAAGCAAAAGCCTCTCTTGAGATGTCTCTGCTCACACAGTAGCACCTTTGATTCAAGAACTTGCCCTTATGTTCTGTTTTTAGAAGAAGCCACATAAAGTCCAGAAATTTGTTGTTTCTGTTGGATTGCCCTTAGGAGGCACAAACAAAAGTCTGGTTGTGTATTTGTGTTCCCCATGATTTGGCAGGCTTTTATGTCTTCCGGCTGAGCAGAGGCTTCTGGCTTGCCCTGTGAGTTATGACTGTGCTTGCTTTGGCATGTGAGGAAGCTGAAACGGCTGCTGTTAAGAGCTGATACCAAATTCTGGGAGGAAACTTGCATTGTTGCAGATTCACTTCTCCGTTGCTCTTTGTGAGGGTGTAACCATCCTGCCACAACATCATGGTGGGCTTGCAATTAGGAGCAGACTGATTTTTAGATTCAAACTTAAAGAATGCTACCATGTCTGATCACACTGTGACTTTTCAGCCTGATTCCAGAGATGACTGAAAGTATACGCAAGCTGCAGTTGGGACACCCTGGTACCCGTGTCTTGCTTTCTGTGACAGGGACAGCTCAGATGCTCAAAGAGGGGTGGGATGTGTACCAAATGCTTTGCAGGGTGGGTGTTCTAGTGCTTTTATGAGCAACAAGAAGGACACTCTGGGCTGATGTGCGAAACACAGGGCTGCAAAGCAAGAAAGCTTACCAAACCAAAGCAAGAATGCGTAGGAAGAAACAAAAGGTGTGTGAGACTGCTTATCAACATGTGCCGTGTGAAGTGCCTGGCAGAGGTGCCTCACTGTGGATTACCACTGTTTACTTATTAATATTGTTAACCTTGGGAAGAGACAATAATAGAATTAGGATCCAGCAGATGGAGTGTTTGTTCTAGGAGAAAGAGAAGCTTTTAGAAAAGGGAGCTATTTGTGAAAGGAATGTAGCAGCTGATCAGAAACCTGTGAGTTGGATTCAAAGGGCAAAATTCTAATCTGAATCAAAATTTATTCATAAATCAGCAGTCAAAAGGATAATTGGAACTGTGCATATATGCCGTATGTGTGAAAGCTTACAAAGATCCAGGATACAAATCACCATGGAAAGGAAAAGCATTCTGGGAGAGATGGGCATGGTGTAAAAGTACCAGCAAGAAGCCAGAATGTCTGGATATGAAAATAGAGATGTGTGAAACATTTGAGACTGTGATTTGAGTAATTGGGCAATTAATTATTTCTTGGCATTTTAGAGTCTGATCCTAGTAATTTCATCAGGAATTTCCTATTCCTTACAGTGTTACAAAATTTAAAGCTGCATTTAAAGATGTAAGTATCTGCCTGAACAGGTGTCACTGGTTTGGGCAGTAGTAGAAAATTACATTGGCATAGGGTGGTTCCACTGTAACAAATTACTAGTAAATTGTTGATTATAGTACCTTTTCTTTAAATTTAAATTGGTTTTCTCTTATGCCTACTAGTGATCTTGACTGTTGCTGTCTCTATTGCTCTTGCCCAGTCTTATTAGGTTTCTGTGGGCCAGGAACAAATCGTAATGCTTGATTACACTTTGTTCCTACTTTTATGTCTGTGTGTTTTACCTCCTGCTCACTTCCTTCCAAGGCAACATGTGCAAGCAGTTCTATTTTTGAGGAGAAAATTCTGTACGTGTTTTGAAATAGCTCCATTAATAGTCTATTAAGTTGCAACAAAGCTTTTTGTATTACGTAATCCTTAACACAGCAAAGTGTTTCATAGCATACCTCTGCTTTCACATCCAGTTCATCAGAGTGATGTCAGTTTAGGTCTATAGAGGAAGGCAGCAGCAACACTTGTAACTCTGTACAAAAGACAATGCTTCCCCTCCACCAGTATTGTCCAGGCACTGCCTAGTAGGCTGAAAGCAGAGAGGCAAGGGCCAGGAATTCCTGAGATTTATTTTTAGTGCTCTCTTTGATTCACTGAGATCATGTCCACCAGGATAGGTAACAACAAAGATGGGAAGCTCCCAGCCAGTCCTGCTTTGGAATCTCTATGGCACTGCTCCATGGCCATATGGCTGCAGGGCTTCTGTGCTCACTGAGTCTAGCCAGTGAGCAGAGAACCTGGCACAGGAACACCTGCCTGTTTGTCTGCACCCACCCATAATGCCTGGGGAGCTCAAAATACACCTCTCTTTTATAGAAGTTGTTTTTTTGTTTTTTTTTTTTTTTTTTTTTT
>NDXB01015657.1:21803-45128 GCA_002631895.1 Agapornis roseicollis | reverse complement strand
CCTCCTCTGGACTCACTCCAACAGCTCCACGTCCCTCTTGTGCTGTTGCCCCAGAGCTGGATGGATAGGGCCTGACTTTGGTTCTCTCTAGGGGGCAGATGATTTAGAAGTCTGAAGAATCTTCAGGTACACTTCCACAGTTAACAGAACTTACAGAAGCCATCAGAGGCCCTTAGTGACATGGTTTAGTGGTGGACTTGTCAGTGCTGAGGTAAAGGCTGGACTTGATGATTTTAAAGGTCTTTTTCAGCCTAGTTGATTCTGTGATTCTATGATGTCTCTTCGTATCTAGAAGCAACACCATTTGCCTGGTTTGACAAAAAAACTACCTGAGGTACCAGATCTAGAGAAAAGCAGAGTGAGTTTGCTGACACCATCTAGACTTTGGCAAACTTACAGCAGAAGCATATCTTTTAGGAAGGAGGCATCAAACTGCCTTGGCTTTGATTGGAAATTCCTGTTAAAACACCAAGCTGCTGAGGGGTATATGGAAGATGAAGGTGTCCTCTCTTGTATTTTGTATAATTAAAAGGACTGACATAACTGTTGTGGCACTTCCCTATGAAGAGAACTATTACTCATCTTCTCAACTTAAATACACATTAATAACACCTAACAAAAATAATATATATACACATATATATATATATTAGTACATGCTAGGAGAGAGTTCCATCTGTATCATGGTACCTCACCTATTAACACCACAAATGCCACTCCATTCCATTTCCTCCTTAATTTAGTTAAATTTACTTGTGGTGGCATGGAAAATAACCAAATTAAAGAAATTCATGAAAACAAAGTGTAGCATTTGTTAACACTTCATAAAAAGTGATGTTTATTAGTACTATACATGAGGGTTTGCTGAAAAAGGCCTTGTAAAAATTGGTCAGAAATATTTTAAAGGCATTGTTTGAAACAAAAACAGTCCTTCAGCTCAAATATTTTATCATTGAGGTTTCTGCAGCAATGTTCGATACCATCATCAGCATCTTCAGCAACATTAACTAATCAGAAAATGAGGCGAACTCAAAGGTTTAATCTTAAAATTAGCCATTGATGCTTCTTCCAAATGCACATGTACTGTCTCTAACACATTGTCTTTCTTTAGCTTACACACATCTGATGGCTGTAGATTAAAAGATGCATTTAATTTATTTTTGGAAATTAGATTACATTATCAGTAACCCACAGAGTGATGTGTATTCCCTGGATATCACACTTGCTGTTTGACAAAGATGGACATTTGCGTAAAGGAAACTGTTTTTCATCACTTGCAAGCCACCACCATACTATACGGATAAAGAATTCATGCCACACTTAAATAGTAGCCACAGAGATAGAGAAGCACAGTAGCACAGATAAACAGCAACACAATCTTCTACTTACACTGTGGAAGAAATAGCAAGAAGAGTATATCTTTCTGTCTTATGCTTTTAATAGAATTGACTTATATAAGGTATAGGCAAATACATTTAATCAGGACAAATAAGAATTGTCAAAATTACAGTTTACACTGCACAAAAGAATAAAATTTGAGCAATTCTAAACTGGTTAAAAGTGAATAACATTAGATTTCAACTGAAAGGCTGGCTCTACACACAATCAAAACCATGCCAACCACACAGCAGATATTTCAGAAGCAATTTACTTAAACACATTACATCAACCAATACCGCCAGTGCAGCATGGAGTTTTGAAACTGCAAAAATACATCCTCATCTGCAGAGACTTGTACCATGAAAGGATTTCTGAAAATCTGTAAGAAAAAACAATGTTCTCTTTTTTATAAAAGCTGATGCACTGAAAAAGATGAAGCCATGCTTTGTGCATGCTACCTTTATTTATGAATTCTTGTTAACACACAGGGGGAGAGGTCACAATGCAGAGAGCAGAGTAAGAAACACATGCCAGCCTGATGAACTGCTGCCAGTATGTGAGCCAGCAGAGAGGAGCACTGGACAGATTTGTCATGCTGCTATAGGGACACAATAAATTTGGCTGGCTATCTCTACACAAAGCAAATGACTGTTATTCACTTCCTTACATTAAACTTCAATGTGTTCACTTCTGTGTCTTATATATCGTGATCTGCAGACCACTTCTTAGAAGCCCACAAAAGGTAAGCAAAGCAACCCCATGATCAGGAGGCTCAAATTTATGAGGCAGGTGTTCACATATCAACTGAAAAAAAAAAAAAAAAAAAAGAAAAATAAAAAAAAAAATAAAAAACAAAAACCAACCAAACAAACAAGAAAAAACAAACCCACAGCTTCTACAAAATAAATATTCTGTATTTCTTCCCCACCCCCAGTCATCTAATCTAATTTAGGACACTTGTAGGAGAGAATTATCTGGGCTACATTACAGCTATCTCAAGCACCTCTGTGCAAAAAAAACATGGAACATTTAGATACAGCCCTAATTTAAACCAAAAAATTAACGTGACACTGGATATGCAAAAACTGATTGGCCTCTCACACAGGATGTTATGCAAAGTGTATCAAAACCCCTTCTTATGCTGTTTCTTCAACATGAAGTTATTTATTACGAGCTTTTCCTCTGCCTGTTTAACAAACAGAAATGTTAGAACTAACAATAGTAACATTGTTATCTGAGCAAATTACAACTGATTAGTATTCCCCCTCCTCAGTAAAGAGCTCAGTGTGAGAGACTTATAAGCCATAAAGGCAGCCAAGGTCCATTTCATTTCCAAAGCATCATGGCAAAGCACGAGCTATTTGCAAAATAGCATGAAGAAAAAGAAATCTCAGAACAATTTTCCTTTGGAGTCCTGGTGGCATCCCAAATTGGAGAATAAATCTGGTAAAGGAACAGATGTACAAAAAGGCACAATTTTAGATCCCACGATTCAGAATTTGGGGCAGATGTAATTTACAGCACTAAGACAGAATTCTAAGCACCTCCTGCTTGAGCGAGTCCAGAGGAGGCCACAGAGATGCTGCGAGGGCTGGAGCAGCTCTGCTCTGGAGACAGGCTGAGAGAGCTGGGCTGGTTCAGCCTGGAGAAGAGAAGGCTCCTTAAGGGGAGATCTCAGAGCAGCTCCAGTGCCTGAAGGGGCTACAAGAAACCTGGAGAGGGGCTTTTGACAAGGGCCTGTAGGAACAGAACAAGGGAGAATGGCTTTAACCTGACAGAGGGGAGACTGAGATGCGCTCCTAGGCAGAAGTTCTTCCCTGTGAGGGTGGTGAGGCCCTGGCACAGGTTGCCCAGAGAAGCTGTGGCCACCCTATCCCTGGCAGTGCTCAAGGCCAGGTTGGACACAGGGGCTTGGAGCAATCTGGTCTAGTGGAAGGTGCCCCTGCCATAGGCAGGGGCTAGAACTGTGTGAACTTTAAGGTCCTTTCTAACCCAAACCAGTCTGGGATTCTATGGCTTTACTACAACTGAATGTTTTTTAGAGGCTGGGAGTGAGAGAGGAATCATAAAAAAGAATGCATTAGCTTTTCCACATAGTGCTTAGCTTTTGCCTGCAACTAAATCAAGAAATTTATCCTTCATCACCAAACCCACAGCAGTGAAACTGGAAACAATTCCAGGAAGATTCAGTAGAAATTATTAAATATCAGGATACCATAAGAAACACCTAACTGGGTATTTATTGATATAAATAGGTCTTGCTTACTGCATGTATGGATGTTCAACATCAACACTTCAAGAAGTTAGTTTTACATATATCTATGACTTGGACTGTGTTTCCAAAGTAAGCCTCATTTTGTAGATTCCTGCTCTCTAGCTCAATTTATATTCTTCCAGCTGTGACAGCTCTCTAGCTTCTTATCATCTGCAGATGTAATTAATGTGCTTTCTACTTCCTCTTTCAGATCATTCAAGAAAACATTATGTAAAACAGTGAAGCACTAAACACTTAATTTATACAGAGAATGAGCCGATCTGCTAAGGGTCCCAGCAGACAGAAGACTAACTGTGACTGATACACTGCTCTCCTTCAATATCTGCTTTATTGTTTGCTGGGATTTTTTTAAATTGCTGTGTTCTTAAAGACGCATGAAGATGAACACAGAACCATTTAGAAAGCTGTTCCCTTAAGCAGAAATCACACTCAGCACATGGCCATTAGACCAGTATTTTAAGCTTAGAATTATAACCAAGAAATAGAAGCTTATGAAAAAACTGTCATTTTCCCATCACCTCTCATCCTGCCCACTGTTTGTCTTCTATAGATGAAGAAAGAAGTGATTTTAACTGCAGAAGATATTTTGGAAGTAAACCGAAAAGATTCTCAAGTACTTTTCCTTTTAGTTACTGATGCTTATAGGAAGCTGCTTCACATAAGGGAAAAAAAAAGTCATTAGAGTATGAGCCAGCATATTTTTTTCATGGCAAATTCTAAGACTACATGAAAATTACTTTATTCTATATGGATGGTGTAGTTGAATTTTGCATTAAAAATATAGTTGCTACATAATTTTGCATTACTACATTACACTAGAAATGAGTTGCATCTAAGGCAGTAAGTATTAAAGGTTATGCATTGACAGGAGAAGCCATTAATACAGCAGTGCCTGCACACTCCCTCTTTCAAGGCAGAATCTGAAGCTAAATACTAACAGTGAGCTACTTTCCAATAACAATTTTTCATTATGACATTACTAGTTTATAAGAAAAAAAAATATGCTGGAAACACATTATACTGCATTGCTGGCCATGATTTCTCTTTGCATAACTTCAGTATTTTGACAATCCTTTCTAACAGTATTTGTAATGTAAAATATATTTAAGGGATTCCATAATCCCACAAGCTAGAAGAAAAATATTTAGACATACAGATTTTGTCTTTTCTTGTCCTGGGAGGCTATAGCAGCTATATACTGTGTGTGTCTCACCCCAAACTCCCTCTATTTACATAACATACTTAAATCCTAACCTTCTCTATTTTGAAAATGATTTAACAATTTTTACAAAGAGTATACTTACAGACACTTAGGTCTGATTTTGAAATTAATCTATTCCTAGTGTGTGAACTGATAGAATTTTAGTTGTACAAGCTAACCTACAGTCTGTAACAGAATCATTTCTAGCTCTTCTCACTCATCTTCCACTTTTCCTCCACCTTTGGAATAGGTCGCAGAGATCTTTCTGCTCTGCTTCTAATCACAGTATTTCAAACTGTATTAGCAATCAGCAGGGTTAGCACAGGATAGCAACATCTACATCCTGACTCCTGAAATGTATTGTCTAAGCAAATGTCCTTTCACCAGGGAAATATTAATGAAGAATTTGAGGTGGAGGGGAGGAGGAAATTCCACAGGAGCCCTCCAGCATGGAGCAGCTGTGTTACCCCTGTCTTCATAAAGACCTGCAGTTTCTAATAGCAGATGTGACCCCAGCATTGAAACAGAAGGCCCTGCAGACTCATGCAACAACAATCCTTTTGTCATTGCCATGTCCTGAGCATCTCTTCCCTATGCTAGAAGAGAACTATGCTGGGAGAAGTATTTCTACAACAGAGCTTGGTCTTACTAGATCTTAGTCTTTCCAGGCTGCTTATTAATGCCAGTTCAACTGGGTCTTCGAGAATTATTGAGGATGGAAGAGCAATCAGCGTGTCTTTTATTAATAAAAACCCCACAGTAAGAAAATGTATGTTTTCAATACTCAAAAACAATCTTACCAATCTCAAGAGCTAAATCAAAACAAATGCCTTGCTGACTTATTTTTCAACACTTGTACAGATTTACACCTAGAAAATCTTGCTAGAAGATATTAATAGTTATGGGCTAAACTATCCTGAAGTCACCTACTGATGACCTTGCCTAAGAGCAGTACTGAGCGAAAATTCTTTACCATAGAGTAAGAGATTAGCTACAATATACAGGACAACACTGAATGCTACATAACTCAGAAATAAGAGATCCCTTACATGCTTGGATTACAATAGACAGTGTAGGATACAGCAACTTTTCTCAGTTGAGAGCTGGAACTCTTGCAAGACAGACAGGCTGTGATTTTCAGAATCAGCTTTGCTGATTAACTATCAGCAGTAGTGGATAGTTAAACAGCTACTTCTGCTGTTGCACAAACTCTAAACTCAGACAGAATCCCAGAATCCTAAGGGTTGGAAGGGACCTCGAAAGATCATCTAATCCAACCCCCAATACTTTGTTAAAAATAAGTATTCACTATGCAAATATCTATGAATTTAAAAGAGGAAAATGTTAATGAAAATTCATGTACAGGGTTAAAAGAATATGACCTACAAGTGAGCAATGCTGACACTTAGACAAAGAAAGTATTGTTACAAGCTTGAATCTGGAAAGCATTAAACCATTTTTATTTCTTAAGTCAATCAATGCATGGTCTTGATTTTTTAAAGCTGTGCCACTATTATCTCCAGGGAAATCGTTCAACAGTAACCATGACATCCCTGGGTGTGGTAATAAAATGAGTACACTAGGCTTGCACAATACAGTGATGACAATGTGAAAGCAGAAGTTGCTTTTGTAACAGCAAATTCTAGAAAGCTAAGAAAAATTAAAAAGTACTGTGTATGCCAAGAAATCTTGCTGGTTACATCAGTCAGTGTAAATATATGAGCACCAATTATAAAAGTTTAAGATAAAAATCCTGCCTTTCTCCACTCTTGCCTTTCCCCCCTGAAATATTATTTATGACAGAAACATTACTTCATCCTGAAAGAAAAAGTACCTTCCTCCTTGAGGAAGGCATTACTACTATTATAGAGCAAAACAGCTGACATTAGTGATTGATATTTTTTCTCAGGTTTTTACTACATGCTGCAGAAGCCTTCCACATAAATTGCCATCATATTAGCTCCACATCGACTGATGAAATTCCATCTGGTTTCACTATTTTGTATGGCAGGGGTTCTCAAATACTTTGGAGAGTGCTTCTCTGTTTCTCACACCCTCAAACCCACACATTCATGGCTCTGTGGCCCCCTTAATGATTGCAGTGCAAGAAGCCTACATCTGTACAGCAAACCAAGCGGAAATTTGGATCATCGCCAGATGCTAGAATATATTCTTATTATCAATGTCTATATAATAGAGAGGTCATACCGTGTCCATGGCCCATGCCAGCAACCACCTTGCCAAACACTCTACAAGACACATGGCAGGAGTTGGAGCATCCTATGGACCACTTCCAAGAGGTAGTTTGCATGCAGCCACCCTCTCTTGGAGGCTGAGAAAATATAGTAGCATGAACATTAGACTTTTTCCCATCATTTGGCCTCTGCATCTGGGAATATTCTAAGAAATTTTAATTTACTGGTGCTGAGGCAACAACAGTAAACCCTAGAATACTGCTCTGCCAGGTCTGTAGCAGAAGCTGCTTTATGCTAATAGATTAGGAAGGACCAAGGCAGGTCCAAGGAGGCCCTAGGTTTCCCTTTTGATGGAATATCTCGATCCTGGGGAAAGCAGCAGAAATAAGGCTGAAGAAGACTCTGTCATTTACAAGTTATTCCATCCAATCCATCCCTCATCAAGCTGTACACTGCAGTGTGGGCCAGACTGGAAGCAGATTTCTATCCTGAAAGCTTTTCATGGAGTCATTTATTGGGAGGGACTTCCAATTCAACCTCCTGCCCAAAGCAGGGCCAGCTCAGAAGTCAGACCAGGTTGCTCAGATCCAGCTGGGTCTTAGAAACCTCTAAACATTGAGGATCCAGGGACTTACCTTCAGATCTGCTCCTCAGCCCATTCCCTTGCAGATGCCCTCCTGACCCCGGGCAAGGCTTTGCTTTTTCCCCATCACTTTCACACTGTTCCCCCAGCCTGGCCTCTCTGTGTGGCTACCCTACCCTTAAGGGCATTCACTGGTCACTTCAGTTTGGTGTCAACTGGAAACTCAATGGATGTGCACTCCATCACCTCCTCCAAGTTACTGTTAAATATATGTGAAACAGGACAGGTCCCAGGAGAGACCACTCTTGCTCTTCACTTGTTGTTAGCCTCCAGGGCCATACGACCCATTAACCATTGTCCTCTAAGTCACAGAGTCATAGAATCAACTGGGTTGGAAAAGACCATTAAAATCATCAAGTCCAAAGCCACCATTAAACCATGTCATTAAGGGCCTCATCTCTATAGCTTCTAAATACCTCCAAGGATGGTGATTCCACCACTGCCCTGTACAGCCTGTTTCAATGCCTGACCATCCGGGAAATAAATTGTTCCTAATATCCAGTCTAAACCTCCCCTAGCACACCTTGAGGCATTTCCTATCACCTGTTACTTGGCAGTTGATACGGCCCAAACAGTTTTCTATCTATCTTGTTCTCTACCCATCCAACCTAGATGTAATATTGTAGGAAACAGTGATGAAAGCCTTGCCACAGTCCAGACAAACAGCATCTCCACTCTCCTTCAGGCACACATCCAGCTGCTTTATCACAAGAAGCATGGTAGAGGCAAACACAGTCTGCATGGTCTGGCATGATTTACATTTGGTAAATCCATGCCAGCAGCTCCCAGCTACCACCTCCTCTTTGATGTGCAAAGAAACATGCCCTAAGAGGAGTTGCTCCATAACTTGCCCCAAAATCAAAGTCAGCATGACCAATCTGCAGTTTTTTTGAGCATTAATCCAGTATTTTTTGAAGGCAGGTGGAAGGTTTGACATTCTCCAGCTGTTTGGGATCTTTCAGCCTCTAAGATTTCAAATTTGATAGGGAGCATTTCATTAAAGGCAGCTCTCTAGGCACCCTCGGATGCAGCTCATCTGGTCCAATGGATGGGTTGTTGTGGTGGAGAAAATACTAACATGAAAAGCCAATTCTGTTTGGGAGTCTGAATATCTTTATTCTTACTTGGATTTCCCTGGAAATTGGCTGCACTGCTTTTTCACTGTCCACATTTGAGATCATTCCAGAAAGAAGCTCTCAACGTAAAATCCCACTGCTCTGTTCAGGGGAAAAAGGAGGAGGACTTCTTTGAAGACTTTGATATTGTACCAAAATCTGAACATCATTTTCCTGAGACCTCATTAAGGCCAACTCTTTGCAGTCATAGGAAACAATGTCACATAAACCCTTTCATAAAGGAATTTAAGTTCTTAAAAGAGCTTCTTAATCTCACTAGTCTAGCAGGAAAGCTGTTTGGGACATTTTTTTCTGATTTGTCTCCTAAGCATACAGACACACACACACACATAACTTGCATCCATTTGCTTTTGGACAGACACTGTTCTTTAGCTTACAGAACTCTTCTCCCTCTCTAGTGTTCAGTCTCAATAATTAATACATAATTATGTTTCTTTGCATTTATTCTGTTGAAGAAAAATGCTGTAGCTGTGGCTACACATATTTTAGGTTCTATAGCATACAAGCTTTCTCCAAATTTCAATTTGCATTACTTGTCTGTGGACAAGTATAATGTGCACATTATACTTGTAATGTGTAATTTTGAATATATACCATGACTAAATAGACCATGCAAATACACAGAAAATAGACATAGAACTTATGTGACATTTGCAGATCAGTATGCAGTCTATTTGCACATTAAATCTGTTTATTTCATCTTGCCAGAATTACCCTGTAAGAATCATGCGGATAAAGGGATTACCTATATTTCAGGAAGCTAAGTTGGTCAGATAGTTTTGGAATAAAAAACATTAAGTGACAATAGTAAGCACGTCGTATGTGTCTTAAATACCCTTTGTAGACAAGTAAGAGTACCTGTATGGGTGCTGGGAAGAAACCTAATGAGAAAGAAACTGCATGAATAGCATTATATCCCTTTATTTAAAACCTCAGGAAAACTTCCTTGATTAATCTTTACATTCCTCAGAAACAACACATTCACGTACCTCTACAATCAACTATTTATATGAAGCTTAATCCCACCCATACTGAAATGGTATTTTAGCTACTGAATTTTGACAGCTGTGACATGGTCTGGTCAAGATCTATCCAGGCTATGATTCACTACCTTAAAGTGCTATGTAATAATTTTCCAGAGCTTACTCTAAAGACTGTTGCTCATAAGAGTATTTCCCCCTAGAACCTGAAACCCATATATATCGAGAATCAAGTGATATCTCTGTAAAAAATTAGCTACTTTTCAAATAAGGCATGGACTGATTAGTGCTACAGAACATATGCACTAAAGCAATGTTTCTCTCTCTAGGTGCTAAGCTACAGAAAGCTGCTACTAATTTCCCCCTCAATTTTAATGATCATTATGCAACTGAATCACATTAATATTAGAAATACACTGAATAATAAAATGCACTACAGTGGTAATTCTCAGCACCTGTAACATTAGATATTTCTTCCAATTCTTTCCCAATAGTGATCAGACACAACATTCCACTTCACTGGAAGAATCCAGGCAATAGAAGTAAAAAAGCCAAAGGCAAAGCTCCAGAAAAATCAGGGGTACTAGTTACTAGTTACAATAATAAATATGGAATGGGTAACCACAAACAAGCAGTGATAACAGAGGCAAAATTAAGTAAAGACAAAGAATTTGAGCACTTTAATTTGGGATTAAATTACTACTTCATCCTAAGAAAACTAGCAGCCTTGCACTGTATGCATACATCTAAATGCTTTATCTTCTTTTATGTGTCTTCTCTTTTATCATCCCCTTCTATACTTCAGGCAATACTGTCCATTCACCTCTCTGCTAGCAGTTTGACTCTGAAGTGAATTCACAAAGAAAACTGAAGCAGGACATCCCTAAAAGATCTTTTCATTTATTTTTTTTTTTTTCATCTTTTCCCTCATTAATTCAATGGCTCCAGGAATAATCAGATACTTTCCCACTTCACTGAGTAGCAAGCAGGTCTGTGAGGAATGGACCTACTGAAGGCTGCTTTCCTGCAGTTATGATTCTTGTGCTGGATCCCCTAATGTCTAAGAAGGTGAGAAACCCAATCAAAGTGTTTCCCTTATTTAATGCATTCATAACTTCTTACTCCCATGAGGATTTGCTTGTGTCTAATAACAGTGTTGATCTCATTCCACATTTTTTTCCAAAGCCTACATATGAATAGGGTCTCTCTTCTCTACCCAGCCACCTATTTCCATGGAGCTAGTAGGAACCTGATATCTTTGAGACCTTTACTCCTGTCAAATCTATTTGAAATTGTCCAGTAGTTTCAAAAGTTATTGGGGAAATGGGGAGGAGGTAAGAGACTGGCAGTCAGCAGAGGCACACAGCGTGATCACATAAGCTTTGTTTCCTTAGGAAGCAGGGTAAAACACTTGCACATTTTATTAATTTAAAACTGACCTAAATTAATAAGAAAATGAGTTTTTACTTGGAGATCTAAACTTGTTTTCTTCCTTCATTTTCATGTAACTTACAGTGTGGCAGTAATACAACAGACTCTAGATACAACATCTGGATTCAGGTCTTGGAGTTTAAATACACAAATAGTTCACAACTCTGTTAATTTAGATTTCAGAGGGAAAGCCTAATAAGATAGCTTAAATTAGAATGCATTTCCTACAGGCTAAGAACAGAACATGGGCCATTACCATAAATCAACTGACACACAAACTTACTACACAGCAACTCACTTTTGTGTGAGGTTTGAGTCTCCTAAACATATGGAAGGATGCCTGCCAAGGACTTTTAATTTAATCTGCTGGCACTTATCTGCATTCACGTTCAAGTTTTCAACTGAACTATTCCTGAACAAATCTCATTCAAAGGAAATCTCTGAAGAAGGACTGTGGGGCTCTTTTTCTGAATGGCTCATCACGAAGTATACAGTAACACTGAAAAACACCCCACACAACTCTTTTGATTAACTCCGGAAAACTTTCTACAAATGTTATGAGTGGTAGATCCAGATAAATGTGCTTCTAGAAAAATCTCCAAAATAAAAGCAAGACCTGAAGGAGTGCTTGTGATATTACTGTTAGTGAAAGTTTCAAGGTAACAAAATATGAATGATTAATACTTCCAAGATTCAAAAAACATCAGAACATTATGTTAGTTGCTGCATAATGATAGCATTTTAGAACTACCTGTCAATTGATCATATTCCTACATGTGAAACCCAGACTGCAGCTTTCTTTAAAAATTTTAATAAAATATAACTGCAATGTCTGGAGTAATAACTGTTAGATATGAAGACAACTTGTCTTTTAGCTACTTCCCTTCAAACAGTGACCTTTAGTTTGAGAAGTAATGGAAACTATAAAGACTTCTTGAATACACCCTTGGAACTAACATGCCAACATTTTGGAGTAATTTAAGTCTGATTCCCCCTGAATGTGCTGTACTCTGACGTTAACAGCTCAGTGATTGAACATGATTTTTTTTGCTTGGAAAGTAAACGTATAACCACGTGAATAAGCATGAGATAATGCCTGGACCAACGCAGAATATAAAAGTGTTCCTAACTAAGTACTACAAACAAGTTTCCAGTGTGACTAATAACACAAGATTCATTTAGAACAACCATTGACTGTTTTCAGGGTGTTTTTTACCCTTTGTTTACAACATCCTTTCAGGACACTGACAGATACTTGCTAAAGTTTTCAGATCCAAACATCTGACTACTTAATAAAAACTTAACTGAATTATTTTATCCAATTCAAGAAAGCAAGAGATTGAAGATTTTCCTTTACAGTATGAAACTTGCCTATCTGAGCTACACGATGAGCATCTGTGTACACTGTGCTTCACTCACAAACATGGAAATATTCAATGCATCATAAGCTATACGTAGCAAATATGACATATCTCCAATAAAGCCAAAATGTCACAGTGTGAAGTACATAGAAGGACATAAATACTTCTATATACTATCAACATATAAACATAGTATTTCTTTCCAGTCTAAACGAAACACATACAAAAGCCAAACTCATATCTTCATGTTGAAAGAAAGAAGCACCAGCTCAGATTCAGGAACGCAATGCACATGAGATAAACTTTACCGACTTACACCTATCTACACTTGAGTCTCTTTACTGACTGTTCAGTTTCATCACCAGCAAGAGACATCCCACATCCTCTTTAAGACCTAAACTACTCTACAAATATGCATGGAGTAATATCCTATACACAGAAGCAAAGTCCTTCCAGTCCTCCTCAATAAACACCTCTTCTGGCTTTATGAAGGAATCTATCTTTTAACTGTCTTCATGACATCTTTATTTTATGGAAGAAAAAAGAAAAAATCAAAACAGTGTTTTATGCAAGAAAGAAAAAAATAATCAAAGGAGAATCTTAAAAAAATCAAGGAGTATTCACCTGTAATTTCCTGTAAAACACTGTTAGGGATGCAGCAATTTAACAACCAAAAGTTGCTCTAGACTATAAGGTCCTAAAATGCTCTAGTAATAGTAGGATGTACATTTTTAGATTTAACAAAGATTATCACTTAGATAGGGGTAAGCAGGTGTGTGATTTTTTGCTCGTTTTGTCACAAGACTGCTCCCTCCAACAACAGTACAGTATGAACACTGTGCCAGGTTGTACTACCCTAACAAGGACCTACTCACACATGAAATTATAAGGCAAAGAAGGCCATTCAAGCTTGAACCATTTACAGTTTCAGCAGCAGCAGCAGCACATATTTAACCCCAAAGAGATGGGCCACCTATCACCCTTTGAGCTATCTTCCTTGAAGTGTCTACAGGAGCCACTGAGTGACTCCATTCAGAACTACAACTCCCAGCACAAAATTCGCAGCCTTTTACCTAATCTCCTTTGGATATATGCATCTAAATAGACAGTATAATGAAACAGCAGCCACAGATGACTTGGAAATTTAAGGAATTAAGACACCGTTATTAAAAATCATTCTCTGTAACTGCCCTAGGCCAGCAGCTGACCAACATGTAGTAGTGACTTGAGAAAATACTGTGTTTTGTATTTTCCAGGCTATGCAGCACCTCACAACAGTTTTGGCCTTCAGGGAGGACCTATGGAAACTGAGGTGCTGCAGCGGGTCCAGAGAAGGGCAACAAAGCTGGTGAAGCTTGTGCTGGAGCACAAGTCTGATGGGAATGGCTGAGGGAACTGGGGTGTATAGTCTGGAGAAAAGCAGGTTCAGGGGGGACCTTCTCGCTCTCTACAACTACCTGAAAGGAGGATAGAACCAGGAGATGGCTGGTCTATTCTCACAAGGAACAAGTGATAGGACAAGAGGAAATGGCATTAAGGCTATACCAGCGGAGGTTTAGACTGGAGATTAGGAAAAAGGGTTGTCAAGCATTGGCACAGGCTGCCCAAGAAGTGGTGGGGTTACCATCCCTGGAGGTATTTAAAGGACATGTAGATGTGGCACTAAGTGACATGATTTAGTGGTGGACTTGGCAGTGCTGAGTAAATGGTTGGACTTGATGATTTTAAGTCTTTTCCAACTTAAGTGATTCTATGATTCTATAGCATCACTATACTTCATTCCCAAATGATAGTACTGAACTCTTCTTACTACATATATGTTGCTTTTCTCCTGGGCTTCTTAGAGGAACAAATACATGCACAGAAGAAAAGACAGTTTATTTCTCATAGGTTCCCCTACAATCAGAACAAAAGGGAATTTACTACAGTCATGTTTGTCTTGTTTATACCCTTTTTTTTTTTTTTAATCCTCTGGGCGTGAAATTTAGATTCCCCTTCTCTGGCATGCCCCAGAATCATTATGATTAAGAGGATTTAAGACTAAGAATTACTGCTAAAAATTCCATGCTATACATTCTACCATGTAAGAATAATTCAAATAAAACATTTTTATCCCTTTGGTAAAAGTAATTTCGGAGCACTGACTGATCACAGGTCATTTCTGACTGATCAAATGCCATTTCATTGAAACATTGTCATTGATTCAAGGTCATTACTGAATTGCTATGGCAGATCCATTCATTTCTACTACAAACCAAAATCTAGCAAATAATTCTTCCGTATGGATTATTATATCTCAAGAAATTCATATTAAATTATAATAAAAATTCTAATAAAAATCAAACAAAATTCAATGCTTTTTCTGAAAATTAAAGTCTAACAAGTCTGGTTTATATATATGTACAAAACAGACCAAAACCCCCTTATCTCCAAACAACCTAATGCTCAAAATAGATGCAATTGTAATACACATCTTTTCATAAACAAAGTTTTCACTGAGATAAAAAACTGGATTGGATTCAATTAGAAAATATTTTCCCTGAAATCTTGTAAATTCTCATCCACATAGAAATATGGTTAACAGATAAAAATGCTTGACTAAAGCGGTTGCTAGCAACACAAACAAAACATTTACTTTTTTCCACATAATGCTCTTTTCAAAAGTTGTCGTTTCAAAATATTTAGTGAATTAATGTCTTCTGAAGCAAAGACAATCCTGAAAGAAGGAAAGCATTTCCTTCTCAGAATTCTATAGAGTACATTGACTACGTCAATGGAAGGTGTTTTACGACATGTTAATATACAGCCTGTTGAAGCTGTATGTTAATTCAGCATTCTAATTCAGTAGGATCTGAATTTTTGAAGCAGTGCTGTACAAGTTCTGCACACTGCTTGCTTCAGGAGGTTGCTTCTGTTTTTCTATTGCAATTTCTATCAGTCCCATAGAATCCCAGCCTGATTTGGACTGGAAGTGACCTTAAAGCTCATCCAGTTCCAACCCCTGCCATGGGCAGGGCCACCTTCCACTGATGAAGATTGCTCCAAGATGAGATGAAGATAAAACAAGATTGCTCCAGGCCCTATCCAACCTGGCCTTGCTTTATGTATTTTCTAATCAGGGACTTTCAGAGGCTAGGGTGTTCTACAACTACTAAGTGCTTTCTTGACTACCTGATGCCTTCAGCATTTCTTCCTCCAAGTTTACTGAAAGTCAGAGTTGGCTTTAGGGATATACTAGTAACTAGACAGGAAGCAGAGGGGCAACACAGGGGAAGTAGGTAGAAGCCGTGGGCACAGCAACCATGGAGGCATTCAAGGCGAGGCTGGATGTGGTTCTGGGCAACCTGATCTAGTTGAAGATGTGCCTGCTCACTGCAGGGAGTTGGACTAGATGACCTTTGAAGGTCCCTTTCAACCAAACATTCTTATCATGCATGCACAGTTCAAGCTGATGGTATGTTTTTCTCTCCAGTGGCAGGACTTGTCATAGTTGATTAGATCATGAGCTCAGATGAAGCACCACAAAGCCCCATTACCAGGATCCAGAGGTCTCAGTGACATCATAGTATTCGCATAGCACAACAGAGGTAAAAATTTTCAGGGACCCAGGGGAAAGAGTGGATTCCCCTTTATATTACAGTGTAACAAGAAAGCTTGAGCTCTATGCCTTCAGAAGTCCCTCCATTTGTCAGACATTTCAGAGGCAAACAGCAATATGCTCTACTTACCACAGAAACGGCTGTATGTGGGAAAGGACTAAAGAACAAAATTCCATCTTTGCTGACATTTCAGCACAGGAAAACCACATTCTGTTATATTTCTGCATTTTATTTTATTTAGTTTTACATTTTATTTATTTTTACATGTCAGCAAACCAGTGCAAAAGGGAGAATCCACTGATTTTCTGAAATCCACGAGTAGCAATGGTAGAAGAACTAAAGCTTTCTTATGAGTCAGAAAATGGTGGTTTGGGGGGTGGGGGAGTGTTGGGTTTTGCTTTGGTATTGTCTTTTTTTTTTTTTTTTTTTTTTTTTTTGCGGTGGTGGTTTTGTTGTTGTTTTGTTTGGATTTGGTTTGGGGTATCGGGGTTTGGTTTGGTTGTTTTTTGTTAAACATACACATTTCCTTATTCCAAAATAGTAAAACACTAGCAGTGGAGTACCTCAAAAAAACCCTGTAAATGACCTAATGCTGCTTAACAAAAAAAAAAAACCAACCCACAGACAGTGAAGTGGCAAACAAGGCAAAACTCAATAAATATATATACCTCAGGTAGCAACAAACTGGGAAAGAACATACACAACAGTGAGTGCAAGCAATACCAAAGATGGAGACACAATTTTTCCCTTAAAAGTTCAAAATGTACCTTTGTGTTACACGTTAACCATCAGTTACCAGCATTAAAAATCAGTATGCTAATATGTGGGTAAAACAAGACCTACAGAGACAAGATGCATGTGAAGAACCACAGTTCTGCTGAGAACTCAACCATTTTTCAAGGTAGGGTTTTGGTTTTGGTGACTTGGTGATCTGTAATGGAATGACTGACTCAAAGACCACCCTACATAGACAAGTGCTCAACCCAGAGGCCTGCACAAATTGAGAGTAGTAAAAAGCTTAATTTGGCAATTTTTATTTAATTTTGTATTAGTATTTCACTGTCAAAGGACACTGCTCAGTCAGACAGTGGAATGTCCTGAATTAAACAGGCTCTGTTATGTCCATGGAAGTTCTTTTTTTACCAAGATAAAGCAAGAACATTCACAGCCTGAACTCTCCTTGGGCAAGTCATTCTCTCCACATTGCCAAATACAACTTCACCAAGGTTCTCAGCAGTCTGTCCACTGTGGTCAGCTAGAGATCTGCAAAAATTTGATGGTCCCAAATAAAATCTAATTCTACACCTACTTGAGGAAACACCATAAAGATCCACCACTATTTCTGAAACTACCAAACTGATTAATAAAGTTGCTTCCCATTAGAATTACATAATGGCTTTCTTAGACATATACAAATAAAACTAATGGAATGGCTCCTCTGAGCAAATCCCATCTTGTGCTCACAAAGCACATGGGTATAAATGAACAAGCTTTTTAAAAGAAGCCATATCACTTTCTGGGACAGCTAGTTTAAGCACAAGATTATGACTATTTATTTTGAGCTGAAAGCTTAAGGAAGAAGTGCTTTCAAGCTCTACATAGCTGAACTGGAATGACTAGTAGCATGAAATAGCCCAGACTGTGAAGTAAATAGTGTAAAGTGAATACATCAGCCTACACAAAAGGAAGACAGACCAAGGCAGCAACCAGCAGACAGAATATCAATTCACTTCCAAACCCCAAAGTATAAGAACTCAAAAACAAGGGGGGAGGATGTCAGTATCCCACAGCTGACTTGCAAAGGGAGGAATATTATTTCATGTTTTGCAAGACTAGTGTCTGGTAGTCAGTAGCCAATACCACTCAGACCAACCTCAGAGCTAGCTAGTTTTTGGCAGATGAAGATTTAAATTATCATTAAAATAAATAAAACTCAAGTAAGAATACTTAGCACTGCTACGTAATTTCTTTCCCCTTACTTTAAGCCAGCTGAAAGTGATGATGGTAATTACAGCAAATATTTCTTGGTAAGAACATCAAGGAGCAAAAGAAAATATGTAACTGCTATCCAAATTTCTGTTGTAACATTAATTACAAGTCAGAGCACACTGAGACTTGCAAATACAGCATGTTTATTCTTTTTATAATTTTTACCTACTGAAATACAATGATTCAAATATGTTGGAAATTACCATGCTAACTGAACCTGAGACAAAATTTCCAAGAAGGAAAAATGTCTGATAACCATGAAGAGCTATTGCATGATGAAATACATCTGCAAAGCAGGCTTCCAGAGCAAATGTAGGATGCTTTGCTGTTTAATCTTTAAAAATAAACTACAAATACTTTGTCTTCAGAATTCATTCATGTAACTTCAAAACCAAATGCAATTCTCCATGTGCCATCTGCCAGTCCTAACTCCCAGCAAGTTCAGGTTCTACAGAGACATTAAGTGAACTAGCCCCAAACGCCAGCCTGTATCAAGGTCTACAAGGTAACTATTTGCAACACACATGCAAACAGAGAAAAGGTGTTAAAAAGGTTACCAGAAATTGCAGCACCTGCAAATGAAAGTTGACTTTCCAAGTTATGACACTTTTATCAGCATGACTGTATGGATAAGATATGAGAACTTCCATTTGGAAGACTTCAAAAACAGCCAAGAAAAAGGACAGCAAATTGCAAATTTGCTCCAGACAGCAAATGAAGCTATTGACAGCATTTTTCTCAGGGATAGTGAAACAACTGTGAACTTGCAAAAGCATCCAAAATTGTGCTGTATGTGTTAGAACTTTTCTGAACCTTTTAAACCATTTAAATATGAAATATTTCAATTATAACTCTGTAACAGAAAATAGTCTTCTACTCATGGTAGCAGTACTGTCCATTTCTGACATTTTTTTAATCACCTAAGTATGCACTACTTATATCTTTAGTAAGTATTTAATACCTAGACCCATGTTCAACTTTAAATGATACCATCCAGAATAGGAGATTAACTACTATAATTAACTAAATCTTAGCAGAATCTTAGAGTACCTTCTCTCTCCAGAACCAATACCTGTGTGTACAGAATCTTCTACTATGTACAGAATTAAGTAGTTATAATTCACAGAATCCACTATTTTTTTTTTTTTCTGAAACCTGAAGTTAGAGGTAGCTACATCAAAAGATCAAAATCATGAGCAAATATGCTACGTCTGCACAAGAATCATGCAGCCACTTCCAAGAAAGAAGTCAACACTACCAACTGAATAAAGTCACTGCAGTTGTAAAGTTGGCAGAGTATTAATGAGTATCTCCAAGACAGGAGTTAAAGCTGCCTTTTTCATCTAATAAAGATATCAGTGAATTCCTTACACTTCTGTGACAGTAAGTTTCAAAACTAATACTTCAAGGCAGTAGTCTATGAAAATCGTATAATTGCATCTAGAATTGTGCAATTGCAAAACTGGTTTTAGGGATATTATTCTCTTCCCCCTTCAGTATAAGGCAGCCTTTTTCATCAATAGATAACAAAATATTTTTGTCATACATCTCCCAAGAGAAATAACAGTTCTTTGCAGAAGAGCTGTAAGATAATTCATGTTAAAACTGGAAGAAATCATAGCTACTATGAAAACAAATACTGTATTTTAAAATCTAGTGGGAGGATCTTGTTGTGCAAGAGGCCAGAACAGTTAGTACTTCTCTACTTAAGTTCATTAATTGTAGTCAAGGATAGATTTATTTATAAAAATAAGTTCTCTATCATACCATAACTATTTCCATTCTTTTCTTCTCTAAACCAGAAATGTACGTCTTACATACATGTTTCCTTTTCTTTTCCACAGGTCCCCAGGTTAAAAAATAGTAATTGAAAAGTAAAATCCAAACAGGACAACTCCTTTCAATTTTCTCCTTGATAAATTAGGAGAATATTTAAATATAACATCATATGTAAATAAGCCCTAGGCAAACAAAACAACAACTCAAATCAAATGCTTGACTGTAATGGCTGACTTTTCCAGAAAGCAGTCACTTTCTGATACCTTAGTTAGGAAATTGCAGTGTTACAGAAGATGAAACAATTCCCCTCAGCCCAGAGAAAGCCTTGTCTCAGGTAAAGAGAAAAAAGCAAAACTTTCTTTTGCTGTGAATGAGACCTTTGATGCAAGCATCATTGTGTACCCACACCGTTGGCAAGGATTTCTGAGAGAAGACATAGGAGCAGTCTGGTATGCAGATAGCAAATGACTTCCCTAAACACAATTTCCTAGCACTGAAAAAGCTCAGTCTACACCCTCTACTTTGACATCTGAGAATATCCTGAGTTATAAAACATGCTCTAGATTAACAGTATTATTATGGTTAGTATTAGGCACTGGGTAAGTGCTGGATAAGACCTCACTGGACAAGATCTGGTTTTGGTCAGGCAAACTGCAGAAGACTCCAAAGCAAGAAGGTTTTGCATCAATGACGAGAATTCCTTGCTGCCATTAAATTTCTGTACATAATATAGAAAGCTTAATAAGTCCATTCTTACTTGATGTAATTTCATCCACCTAAAATAATTGAGGAAAACGTGAGTGCATCATAAAAAATGCACTCAAAAAGAAAATAAAATTAAAATTTTCCTCCATTTAAACGCTTAAATCTGAAAAACTTACCAATGAACCACCCAATCATATCAGGAATACAAATCCAGAAACTTATGTCTTCAGAAGAAAATAATGACATGCAACTTCAAAGTCAATTAAATAGTGAAAACTGTTGATACACAATACCAGTGGCAATTTCATCCCTTACAGTGAAGAAATATAACCTGTGTTTCTGTACAACTTATTTCAACCTCATTCTGAACTTGTTCCTTCTTCTTGAAGCTTCTGTACACTTGGTAATAGCCTAATACAACTTTATTGATCTTACCATAAGGCTTTTAGATTAAGTTAAAAATCAGAAACTATATGAATAAATAATACACAACTTTCTGTAAGCCTTGATCCAGACTTTGATATTGTGCCTTAAGCTAGATTTGTGGTTGCTTATGTTTCTAAGTGATGTGTAAAGAAACTGAAGCCATTAAAAAAATCATTTCAGAAGCTACTATATCAGTAAATAAAGCCGAGAAATAATTTTGACTGTTGTAGAACAATAGATGGCAGTGACCTGTGGAGTTCATCTTGTCCAAAGTCTGATGCCTATTTATATCTTATCACCAATATCATTTTGTGGTGAACATCGGAGTTTCCTAAATAAGAGGATCACAATTTTGTAGCATTAATATTGTAAGTCATAGGCATCACTGTGATTTCCAGGAAGGTATCACATAGCCCTGTGAAATGCCTATCTTATTACAACAAGCTTCCTTACCACTCTGTCACATCTTGTAGAATACTAAATTGACAGGCAACAACCCCTTCTTCCAACCAACAAAAAAATCAACAAACCCACTAAAAGACTAATGAAAGTTTGCTTAATATTAATCATTTTGCAGAGCACAGGGGTTTAGAGTTCCATTTTCCATAACATCAACCAGTTTGCATTTATAATAGAATCAGCTCTATTTCAGAACAAACGTATGTTTACAATGACTTACAATAACATGCCAGTCATAGAATAGTTTTTGATGTCAAGGGCTCCATTATATGTTTCGGTGCAAGTTCAACAACAGCAGCTGCTCCAGATTTAATGAAGGTAGTACTCAAGGGACAGACATTTCCTGGATTTATTTATGGGGGCTTACAGAAAATGTTCAATATGTACCAAAATATACATTGTTCAGAGATTTTCATGCTTGAGAATGAAACTCTCAGTGTTTGATTCATAATGGCTATTTCACAAGGGCTTACAGGAAGTAGAACTGTTTGTTTTAAATGCATACAGCAAAATGTTAGAAAAGAAAGATTTATGTTCTCTAGTGACAGTGAATGTTTTGGGCTAATTTGTCGTGGTTACCATGGACAGAAAATAAAAGAATATTATTCAAGCACTACTCTAACTCATAGACATCTTAAAGTCTAGTATCAGCAAATATGCAGAGTGTTGTGAATTCTCTTTTTCATCTTTCATATACTCTAAGAGCACCTTTAAAATATAGGATATACTACCTGCATAATTTTATCATTTAATCTTTATTGTTGTTTCCTATTAACAGGAAATGTGAAGAAACAGCCAAGATTTCTGTTTCTACATGGGACTCAAAGTAAGCCAATAAAATGCAAGGTGATACTCGATCAGGCTATTTTTAATATGTTTACAGGGACATTATTTTTAATGTGATCAAAATAAAAAGCATCCACTCTACTTACAAAGGTATTTCCTATTTCTGCCTATCACTTGTCCCCTTACTGTGTGCATCAGCGTATGCACACAAATTACTTACAAAGTTCTGTGTTTTAGTTTGAGACCTTTGAGTTAATCGGAGTTATAATAGCATTTATACAGTACTTCAGGCTGCATAACAGTGATCTCTAATTGTTGCCAGTGTATTTTTTTCACTCATGCTTGGGCTTTTTACTCTTGCTAGACAATAAAACACCACATTTGTGTCCTCCCTTTTCACTTGCATATTACCAAACAAAAGAATAAAGACAGTGACTGAAGAAACAAATGGAAAATAATGCAGCTGCCTGTATTTTATCAAAAGATTTGACAAAAATTGTAATCTTTTATTTCAGTGCTTCCTATGCTGACAGAAGTCAAAACAGAAATCTAAAAAATATTGTACCATTTAACTTTTGTGTTAAGATTCCAATACCTTTCAAGACCTGTATTGGCCAATGCTCTGAAAAGCAGTATCACTGCAGATGATTTCCTACCTGGATGTGGAAATTTTAGCCTTTGACTATTTTGGATTATCTTTTTTGAATTTATCTGATCAGACATTTCTTGCTATTATTGTGTTTTGTTGCATGCTTTTTTCAACTATGAGGGTGTTAACTAGAAAGATGACTGAGCAGAAATAAATGTCAAAGTATTAAAAATGCATTTTGTGTGGCTGGTGAAATACTTCAGTTTCGGCATCACAGTGCCTATTCCAAAACTTTTCCTTCCATATTTTAAGCTGCCAAATCTGTCTTCAGAAAAAAAAAAAAAAAAAATTACCTCTTCAGATATTAGGCTATAATTCTTGTCAATTTCCA
>NDXB01015657.1:7829-21760 GCA_002631895.1 Agapornis roseicollis | reverse complement strand
AAACACAAAAAACCTAAATAAAAAAAAAAAAAAAAAAAAAAAACCACAAAAACCAAAACAAACAGAAAATACCCCATACACATGCTATTATCACAGCAAAGGATAAATTCCGATACAATCCCAATGAGCATAATTTTCTTCTGACAATTAAAACTCCAAGAACTCTATAATCTTTCAACACTTTCTCAGACCTCACAAAGCATTAGAAATTATACTTCAATCTACAGGTACAGGTATTAGACTGTAATGTCAAGGAAATTAAGCCCTATGATCATTATTTCTTTTATACATATCCTTCTTCTCTGTAGCATTTAAGCTTTAAGGTCTCTTCCAACCCAAACCATTCTATGATTCTATGACATTGCACTTCAGCTTCCTGGGAAGCTTCACAAAAAAGCAGCAGACAGGAGCTTTAATCCAATCTGGAAATAACATTAGTAAAAAAAAGGTAATTTATTTTCTTTAATATTACTGCTCAACTTGCATTATTCTTTGCATTTAGTAGGGTTGAATGAAAATAAAAAGCTATGACTGGGCCTTCTTTTTAGTAGCCATGGACTAATTTTAACTAATTTAGTAGCCATTAACTCATTTATGCACTTTTATGGAGATAGCTCATACTGGTGGATGCTAAACTGTCCAGCTCAGTGACTCAGGGCATCAGGCAGCACCAGTGAATCATTGGATTTTTAGTGCAACTTTTATGATGCAGCTGAGACTTTTTCCTCAGGTTTTTCTGCCACTCCCAGTAGGTCATTCCTCCCTCACATGGCAGAAACACTTTTCACAGAAATCATCTTCTGCCTGTAAGATTGTGACAGAAATCTCAGTCTATTTAAATCCAGAGTCTTAGTTACTCAGCAGACATCTGCAATTTCATTCTGCAATGCACATCTTCCTGTTTGTTTACAGCTACTGAGATTGTTCTCCTTGCAAGGCTGGGTTATAAAAAAACTGCTGACCTAAAGTTCTAGGTATGTATTGAAAAACGTGCTCAACACAAACTCATCAGACTTTCTTTTCAAGTTGGGTTGTCCTTCTTGTCAAAGGGTATATGTTAAAGGATGAATAAGAACAGCTCATATGCTAATAAGACCATTTTCCACAACAAGGTTATCAGATCACTCCACTCAAGGACCTCTAATCCATCAAAGCTTTCTCTCCATCCCATCACATGCCTAAAGGAGAGAGATTTCTCCGAGGTGCACTGGAAGGTAACTGATACTGCTCCCAGAGCACAAGGAAACAAGCTTGCACCTTAACCACACAGCGATTCACAGAAATAAACAGTTGAAGTGTCCTGCACACCCCAGTCACCTTCACTCAGCTGAATTACCATCCAAGTAGCTCAAGTGTAGACAAATCTTCAAGGAGGGTTACTCCAAAACTGCTGCAATTTAATTCTTCTTTGTGAGCGTGCTGAAGGCCCTGGCACAGAGTCCCCAGAGAAGCTGTGGCTGCCCTATCCCTGGCAGTGCTCAAGGTCAGGTTGGACAGGGCTTGGAGCAACCTGGTCTGATGGAAGGTGTCCCTGCCTGTGGGAAGGGGGAGGAACTGGATGAGCTTTAAGATCCTTTCCAGCCCAAACCATTGTATCATTTAATATCATTTTGTTTCATGTCATGATTCTATGAAAGGCACAAACTGAATCTGCATAACTGAAGCAAGCTCAAACAATGCATATTTCTCATGCCAAGCTATAAACCGTCACCTTGATGTCCTCCTTTCAAAAATCATGCCATTAATATGGTGGTTTGTTTCTAAATTAATGTAATTTCCATTATTCATCCAGAACCAGCAACTGCTTTATACTGGATTTTTTATTTACAACAGTCAGATTCAAGAAGGAGTTACACTACATTTCAGCCCCACTGAGGCTCAGAGCACAGTAGTGTCTCTGTGGTTCTTCAGTCAAGCCAAGAAAGAAACAAAATGTAAGCTTATATGAGCCTTAGCAATGAAGCTGAAAAAAACTGTCAAAGAAAGACTGAAACTCTTATTCAATAGGACTGCTAGCCTGCAACAGAGATAGAGGAAAACACCTTAAAGCAACTCCAACCTGGGTCAGCATTTAAAAACTATGTTAAAAATACAGATTCATAGCTATCACTAAGACCAGCTGTTTGCCGCATAACAAAAGATAGCGTACCTTCTCCTGTCTTACAAGGCAGGAAGCTGAAAAAAGTATGGGAGTCAAGATTACTTTATGATTACTCTGTGTCCAGATACTCCTAAATTAACTACAAATTTACAATAAGGAACTCAAGAGGTAATAAGACACACTCCATATCTGGTTATACTTTGAGAAATATGAGCGTCTGACCACCTAGAGTATATGGCTGCCATAGGTGTTGCCACATTTTTATTTATAAATAATGTAGTGGTGTAGATATGACCCAAGGAACAGACAAGATTGTTTCTCCTCACTACCCAGATCAGCTGGAACCAGGATCCATTCAGGCTAATGGATATGTCCTGGAAACAATCACGAAAAGATGGATGAATGCAGCACGTGGACTGTGTAAAGATTTGCTATGAAAATTTTAAATTTTGAAGATTAGCATAGAGTATTCCCAAAGTAGTCCATATTAGAACATCATAATGACTTCAACATACCAGTGCAAGTTTTAAAAGCAATTTCAAAAAACAAGCTGAACGATTTTATTATAGACAGACGGAAAGAGCAGTTGATAGTGTGTAACCAGAGCTAAACTCATGAATTTGGTGAAGAGAGCACTGCAGCAAGCTTTTCCACTGCTATTGTCCAGGGGCCGAGTAACCAACAGGAACCACCCTGTCTTGGAGCAGGCACTGACCTCCCCGCCTGCCAGCTCAGGCTTTACGTCAGCTGCAACAAGCATTTTTAAGGTACATATATATAGGATAACAGCCTAGCTTAACTTCTTCTGCTTTATTTATGAACTTGATATCGGGGGGGGGGAGGGGGGAAGAACAACACCCAANCACAAAGAGCGCATCGTGCTTGCCTCAAGATGTCAGGGGCTTTTGATAAATTAAAATTCATTTTGGAACATGAAAAATTCCTGGGATCTTTTGTTCCTGCTAACATGTGTGGTAAGACTAAAATTGAAATAAATTGCTCCAAAAGAAAAAAAAAAAAAAAAAAAAAAAAAAAAAAAAGGAAGACAATATTTTTCTGTTCGTTTTTGAAGATCATAAGAGCTACCCTCGTGGTTTTTTTTTTCTTTAATTATGCAACCAATCATCTTAAATCTTCACACAACTGCTTACATTTATTGAAATATAAACTTGTATGAATAGAAGACAGATTGAGAAACATCAGACTTCTTATACAAATATTTACTGCTGCCACAAAACAGTGATCATACTCTGCAGAAGATAATCTTGTTAAATGAACTAACTGCTCCCACATTGTGAACTTAAAAGAGGTTGTATTTTTTTCACTTGTTTGTTGTCTGGTTGCCACAGCAATACACTGCCTGTTTGTTTTGAACATTACATGGACAGTACATTTGTTAAAGGAACTTTTTTCCCAGCTTTATACTGTACATGCAGCAATTATTTCAGGCCAAAGAGGATGCAGGACTCTGAATGCACAAAACCTGTATCTAAAATGAACTTTCGCCAATCCCAGTTTTAAAGCACCAAAATGTCAAACTACAGCTGCTGTGCCTTAATGAAAAGATGTACTGCCCAGCTTAACCCAGTCCCTCTGTCTTCCCCACACAGGAGCTGGTGACCTAATGTCAGTTTATCTCACTAATGTATGTATCTCAACAAGAAGTATCCTGCTTTATGTCCCCCTTTTCTCACTCGCATCACTGATTTGCACATGTACAATCTATTTAAAAAAAAGTGTTTTAACCAACTTTTAAAGACTTTGAAAAAAATCTTAAACATTTCATCATGTAGATCAGGTATCCTAGAAAAGTAATTTTTCACAAAACACTGTATGAAGCAAATTATAATTTCTTGCACAGATGTAGTATAGTCTAACTAACTTTTTAATTTTTTTTTTAAAAAGAAAGATCTTACTGGACAATAAAAACACTGCATAAATTTAAAATATAATTGTGAAACAAAATCAGTTAAAACTTCACCCATTCTTTTTATGTTACTGAAATAAATGCAGAGCACAATTTGCTATGCAAAATACTTTAAAGCCTAGCAAACTGCAGCAGACATTAGGTACTGAAGTCTTCCACAAATCTTAGATTCATTCCAACGAAGCTACCTGTGAGGCAGAAATATGTGAGTTGTTCATTTGAAAGTTTTGTTACACTGATGTATAAGTTATGTAAAACTTGCCTTCTCATATTTAATATTAGTACAGCTCTATGTTCCCACTTAATTTCTGAAGTATAGTAGTCTCCACACTCAATGAATCTCAAAGGTTTCCCAACTGCATTCCCACTGCAATACCATTTCATCATGGGATTGCTCAGACTGCATAACTAAAGGATTGACTTTCTTTTTTTAAATAAAATATACCATTTTGATCCCAGAATTTTCATGCAAAAATAACATACAAATACTTTATTCATTAACAGTACTGTCACCACAAAAAGTTTTCTGGGTGAAAACAACCATTTGCTTTTCCATGTGTCAAAAGCATCTATAAATATAAGTACCAAGACAGAAAACATACCAACTCTACTTCCAATTTTTAAGGTTTGTCCTTTGCTCAAATTGCTCTAAGATGTTCTCAAGCACAGGAAGATTGCTTAGCAATGATGACAAACCCAAACTCCCCATGGCCCCTTTTAACAGGGATCTTCTAAGGAAACCTTAAAAGATGGCTCCTATATTGAGCATCTTTAAAGTTGCTCAGATGTGATCTCTTTAAAGAAAAAATGAAACATAATTCAATTTGCTTTCATTACAACATCAAGAAACTGCCTAGTCTCCTCATGATAACCTACTGCCATTTCTTCACTATATAGACGATAAGCCTTAAAACAGATACACAAACAAAGAGCCATATCACTTCCCAGCACATTTTAAAATGTTTTGTTTCTGATACAGTTTCCATTTTGTAATTTTATTCTGCCTTATCTAATTCACTAAAAGGCTGCAGTTATATGTGGTTATGTGTGGTTAAGAAAAAAAAGAAAGAACAATCCATGAGATTTTTATAGGATGTTGCTGGGGATGGAGAGGAACCCTATTCTACTCCAGTTCCACAGATCTGCAGCCTAAACTACTTTAAATGCTTTAAGCTAAAAAGAAATAAACAATAAAAAGGGGCATTGAAATGCCGAGCTTGCATGCCAGTCAGATCCTCCAAAACTGCAGAGCAAGTTACGATAAAGACAAAGAATAATGCAAGATCTGGGGAAAAAAAAAGTTGTGGCAATTCACTGACATTTTATTCTCTGAACACATTAAAACACAGCAGTGACAGGTAATGAATACAACCTTCAGGTCTTCAGATTTCAAGGAAAAACAAAATTTCAGGAGAGCAACAAATGATCCTGCAGCTGACCAGCCAATAAAGCATTATCCACTCACAACCTAGGAACTCATTTTGAGTAGAAGTATTTTGTGGAAGAAGTTTGTCTTTAAAAAAGGGCCATCACAAGTTAATAGGGACTTAATACTTGTTCCCTTATTTCTAGCTGTGGGTAAACTTACCTAGATTCAGCTTCCAGCCACAGTTCTTTCCTGTGACTTCTCACACTTGACAGAAAAGGCTGTTGTGGCTTTTTGCCATACATGCAACGTTTTTAGAATTATGCTGAAAACAGAAAGCCCACAAAACAGAACACTGTATGCTAACATAAGATGTAGGTGCTCCATAAAATAAAACTTCCAACTCCCTACTCTTACACAATCTTGAAAAAAGCAGATCTTTTTACTACAGGATCAGACTGCGAGGTCTTTTTAAACTGCTTGCCTTCAGATCCCAAAATCTTTTTCAGAGGATAGTTTCCCATTCCTCTTTGTCAGATCCTTTGTTTTACTAATACTTTTACAGTGCTCATACCTAGAGACTTCCTATCTACAGTAGTCTCTTTAGAAATTAAATATATACAATACTTATTTTTGACTTGATGAATAGTACAAAAGTAAGAACCATAATTTACTTCATTGAGTCTTATACCCTCGTATATTTTGTGGTATATAATTAAAAACAGCTTTCAGGTAAAAGATGAAAAACTGATATATTACTCCAAAATGTCTGCTGCAATATTCCTCACCCATAGATTTACTTAACAATCCTTCCTTCACTTTTGGGTCAGTCCAAGTGATCCGGACTTTCTTTTCTTTGTAAATGACTAACTACAGGAATGTAAAACTTGATCCTATCATAAGACATTCTGAGAGCAGGTCTGTAGGTTTTTTTTTAATAAATGAAATTTACCAGCAGCAATTACATTTTCATTCTGTAACTCCTTAGTATTTTAGCAGATTTGTCTGTTACTTTAATTCCATACTGACTACAGCATAGGAAGCTTCAGATTTAAACATGGACAAATGGGATAGGATACCCACTGTACGCTGACAGAACAGTAGCACATTTTCAAGTCTTCTGAAACTTCCCAAGGATTTAGCATTAAAACCTTACTTGAGTAAAGCCAGAAATCAGTTCCGCCAATTCTTTCTGCTCTCTTGGACACAAATTATTTGAGGATGATAATTTCGATGTGCTCATCTATGTAATATCTTCCTTAGTAACTAATGGATTGTCTTTGTGACACAAATATTTTTGCTTTTCAGATTCAGAAGAGAAAGACTAATGGAACATCTAGGTCTGTTCTGAAGAGATGGTAACTTTTTTTCATCATTATTCAGTAACAGAAGTACAATAAGCCTAACATGAATAGAAGCCCAGTACAACTCACAGAAAATGAAAAAACAGAAAAATTTCCAGTCATAATCCTACCAGTTTCAGATCTTTCCCTTGTATTACTCTTATTTTGATTTCTTTTTTTTTTTTTGTAAATTAACTTTTTTTCCATCTATTCCTTCATATTTTTAAACTGCCACTTAAGCAGAAGCCTCAATTTAAATGTGCTTTCCTAAGTAATAAAACAAGACTTCTGATCATCTAAATGTTCTAAAACATGTTAGCATATATCTATGTAGATAATTCAATCATCTGCATAGTCATTACTACCTTTTCTGAAAGTAATGCAGCATGAATCAAGTGAATAAACCAAGGATAAATCACTCTTTATCTGTGTATAATAAATTTAAATTATGTATTTGTGGAAATCCACCATAATCTACAAATACAAACCACACAGCTAAAGAACTCAAAAGTATTTGCTTTGTTAGAAAAACCCCCACCTTCATTCCCATGCGGCAGTATTATTAACTGAATCTCATTGTTTCTGCAGCATATAATAGCTCACTTCATGGCAGCCATGTAAAGAAGCACAGGACCTCCATAATTTTTAGAGTGATGGGAAGACAGATATGAATTTAGCTCTAAACTCAAAAAACTCCCATGCAGAGGCCAAGCATGCTGCCAAAAGACCACAGATGTATACCATATGAGCAGTTTAGCTGCAATGTGGAAGGAAAGCTATGGAAGCTCTTTGTTTATAATGGACTTGTGTAATTCTAAGGTGTAACATGTACCACCACAGTATTTTAGCTGTTTTGATTTTCAGTTTTCTAATTTTATAGCTATATTAAGAAATAGATGTCAAGAAAGAAGCTCAAAAACATAATAGAAAATGAGAAGATTTAAACAAACCAGAAGAGATTAACACTATAAACAGACAGAAATAATCAATTTTGAGCAAAACTTTTTCTTTGTGCTGGTTGTTGTGCTAAGGGAATTTAGTGCAAAAAATGTTATTGCATTTTTTCTTTATGAAATCCAGACAATAATTCTAGCAGAGTGACTATTTTTAAAGGAAGGAAACAGACAGGCTTTCTGTTATGTTCAGAATGAAGTCCCCAGATTACAAGCTGTACATGAATGATGTCCTTTTGTCTTTTCATAATTGAAACTATCAGCAAATAGAGCCAACAGCTCTCTAATATTGCTAAATTGCATATGACTAATCCAGGGGAGTGGGGAGAAAAAGGGGATAGAAAACTGCCTGCGCTGAGTAAAGAATGATTGAGACATAAATTGGCTGACCTAGCAGACAGTTTTTAAGGCTTAGCATAAATATAAGAATATCAGCCCTCCCTTGATATCTTGGACTTCCCCTTTTAACAAAAAAAACTTTTGAGTTGCATCAGTTATGAACTGAGACATAATTTTCAACTGATGAGGATGTCACATAGCAGAACTGATCAAAATTTAGAAGCTTCAGCTGAAAATCTGCTACTTCACTTGAGTTTAATTGTTTCAACAGAATCCAACTAATGGACTGAATAAAAAATAGCACTTCTGAAACCCAAACTCAGATGTAATTGTGTTTGACAAATAATTTAAAAGTTTCAGGTTCTTGGCTATCTGTTCTACTGCTGACTTAACTACTTCACACCATTCTCTCTTAGTTGAACTCTCTCATGTGAACTTTGGAATAAGACTTCAACCTACCAAGCTCAGACTGAGATTTTTTCAGAGAGAATATGTTCACAAAGTGTCCCTGAAGATGAGAAGAACAACATCAGCTAGATCAGTTTTAAAAATCACCATGGAGGGGACTAAGAGACACTGATTCCAACAAAAAAAATTAACCAACCAAACCAAACTAAAAAAAACCCCACAAACATACACAAAAAAAAAAAAAACCAAAATCCAAAACCAAAAAAAAAAAAAAAAAAACAAAAACCAAAACCCAAAAAAAAAACAAAAAAAAAAAAAAAAAAAACCAAAATCCAAAACCAAAAAAAAAAAAAAAAAAACAAAAACCAAAACCCAAAAAAAAAACAAAAAAAAAAAAAAAAAAAACCAAAATCCAAAACCCAAAGAAAAAACAAACAAACAAAAAAAAACCCTCCAGTATTCTTTAAGTGTTATTCCTAGTGGAGCTACATGTTTTACTTGTAGACAAACATATCCAAACTGAACTGCCTACAAGTAATAGAACAGTATTAAAACTACCTAGTTCTTAGTATGCCACGGCAACTGTTGCCATCTCTACCATCTCAACAAGAGAATATTGGCACGTGATCTAAGATGCTCTGAAATAATCACTTAAATTGTTTATCTATCAAGTGTTCTAAAATTAGTTTCCATGCCCATGAGAAAGAACTGACGGAAATTCAAGATCTTGCCTATCTGCCATAGGTGTCAAGTTGATAACGAATGGAAAATTTAGGACCTGTGAAACAGCTGCGCATCCACTCTGACCAAGAGATAATCCTTGAAAACAAACACTGAAGGAAACCAGATCCTATCTCTTAAACAACCCTCCTTAGGCTATTGCAGCTGGGGTCTGTAACAAAATGATCTTCCAATTTAAATGTCCATTTTCAGGGGAAACCAAGAGTTCATTCATTACAGACAGCACTTGGGAAATTCCCAATTACTGAAATTAATTATTGCACTATAGGCTTAACTATGTCTTACTTACAACTCCAGGCTTTATTGGTACCTTTATTTTCCGTATTTTAAAATAAGGTTTATAAGGAAGAGGGGGGGAAGATAAGGAAGGCCACAACATACATAAAAAGCTTTGTAGTAAAATGGAAAAGGATAGTTGGACAACAATCCTCTCTTCTCTCCCTACTTGAAGGACTGTGCTGAAGGGAAGACTGTGTTTAGACTCATTCTTACCCTAATTGTTCCCCTGTACTAGGCACTGGTGAGGTTAACACCTCAAATCCTATGTTCAGTTCTGAGCCCCTCACTACAACAGAGACATTGAAGTGCTGGAGCCGGTTCAGAGAAGGGCAACAAAGCTGGTGAAGCTTGTGCTGGAGCACAAGTCTGATGGGAACAGCTGAGGGAACTGGGGGAGTTTAGTCTGAAGAACAGAAGGCGCAGGGGCACCTTCTTACTCTCTGCAACTGCCTGAAAGGAGAATGGAGCCAGGAGGTGCCTGGTCTCTTCTTCCAAGTAACAAGTGACAGGATGAGAGGAAATGGCATCAAGCTGGGACAGAAGATTAGGATATATTCCTGGAGATTAGGGACAATTTCTTCCCTGAAAGCATGGTCAGGCTGCCCAGGGCAGTGATGGAATCACTATCCCTGGAAGTGTTCACAAACCGTGTAGATGAGACCTTTAGCCCCATGGTTTAGGGGTGGCCTTGGCAGTGCTGTGGGAACAGTAGAACTTGATGATCTTGAAGGTCTTTTCCAACTTATTCTACCAGACCACTGCATTATCCAAGCTGCATTAATGTAACAGACGAGATTAGCTCCTAAATTTTCTTCTCTTAAATGAGAAAAAACAAATTTTATGCTGTTTCATAGTGATACTCTGAAATTTTATAGTTTAAAGCAGTAATGAAAGGATAGGGATTTAGATATATATCAGTAAAACAGAAAACTTTAACTCAAAAGCCTTTAGTTGCATCAGTAACTACTCATCCATTCAATAGAACTATTTCCCACAATGTATCTCAACACTTAAAATTTAATTTAAAAATCTTACATATTGCTTTATACTCGGCTCCTACCTTAACCTTTGAGAGAAAGATGTATTTCCTTCTCAAAAATCAACACATATCCTGAATTAATTCTACAAAGAGCTCCTTATAACTCAGTATCTCCAGGCTTTCCATCATATACTAGTAAATTGTATCACTCTAGCTCTCAAAAAGAAACAGTGCATATGATAAAACCAACCTTCTCTTACTTACCATTTTCCCTCTAAAGGTATTGAAAACATTAAGGCACAGAGATGTATGTCATCCGCCAGACTACTGAAGCATTAACAGTTTTATGCCCCAGTTATGGAGAAACCCACATGATTTTTTTAGCAAATATTAATAAATTTTTTACCATACAGGAAGCTATTTCTTTCCAGACTCATGGTCCTGATTAAGATTAAAGTTGTATCTGAAAGGAAAATACTCATATGTTGTGACCTGACATCTAAGGATTGGTTTTGGGTTTGTTTTGTTTTGATTTTTAAAGTAGCTGCTGTTTGTTGAATAACATCATTTCCCATGCTCAAGTATACAAACTACCCATTTCACAATTTGTTATAATTTCTTATGTATTCTTCCCTGCTTTGTTATATTGTCACATTCAGAATCACAGACTGGTTTGGGTTGGAAGAGACCTTAAAGCTCCTCCAGTTTCAACCCCCTGCCACAGGCATTGACTCCTTCCACTAGACCAGGTTGCTCTAAGCCCCATCCAACCTGGCCTTGAGCACTGCCAGAGAGTAGTACTACTTAGTTTATTGGTCTATAGCAGCTACACTTCAAGTACTACACTTGAACTTTTTTCACAGTCCAGAAACCACTCCAGGGGAAAAAAAGCTATCACCTAGGAGAAATTTTACGTATCTAGAAAAACACTAAGGACAGAATTGTGGTTCAAGCCCCAGCTTATGGAGCAGAAATGCAATCAAATTTGAAACACATGTTCCAGGGTGAACGGGGCTTGGAGCAACCTGGTCTAGTAGAAGTTGTCCCTGTCTGTGGCAGGCAGTTGAACTGGATGAACTTTAATGTTCCTTTCAATCTAAAGCAGTCTGGGATTCTATCATACCCTGTATCAGGAAAACTCTACCAGATGATGAAATTTCCTGTTGCCTCCTTGTACTGCACAGCCTACTGCACAGGAATAAGGGAAAGTCCACTTCTTTTGAAAAAGCAGAGAAGCCAGGACCAAGACAGGCTATGTACAATGTTGAATTGTCACTCAGCCTTACATGCACGAGCTGCTTTGTTGAACTACTCATACTCCATGAAATAAAAGCATTTATTTAAGTAAAAGTAACACAGAACTAAAGGATGAATTAATTAAAATCCTCAACTGTCTGCTAACTAATAAAAATTTGATTATATCAAATCATGTTTTCACGAGTCTTACAAGAATCAATCCCAAGTATGTTCAGCTGTGGCAAATTTAACAGAAAGCATATAACACAAATGTCTTCTATCAACCTCTGCATTAGCCGTGCAATCACACAGAGAACCTCTACTCAAACTCTGCAGTATTACAAAATCATAAGTCTACCCATGAAGGTCTAGAAGCTCCTTGATAGGCAGGCAGACCAGTCACTTAGTTTCAAGCTTCTCTGCCAACAAGGAAACTCTACAACTCTTGAAAGAGGAATATGATAAACCCCGCACAGGTGCCTGGATCAATTCACAATTAGCTCAATTTTGACCAGTCTAAAGCCTTAAAATTGCAATTGGACAAAAAATTTAAAATTAGCTTCTTCTTGCTTTTAAGAAGGGAGAAAGATCCAGGCCAGTTCTCACAAACAGCTCTAGGAATACTGCAATTGAGTAGTGCAGCTTTATCAAGCACAACAGCTCTACCAGAAAACCTGAAAAGAGAAATTCTACCCCTCCACCCCTGCCACTGACTTTCATAGAAAAACAAATAAAAAAAGAACAAATGCAAACAATTACACAACAAAAGATCAACCTGTCAATATAAGAAGTATTGGTAAAACAAAATGTCTGTCATTTGGCATAAAAAATATTACTAGAAATTAACAGAAGAAGACTAAGCATTATAAATGCAAATGATAAACTCAAGTTATGTCATTCTGTCATTCAACAAATATCACATCAGTTTTACAAGTGTGACTGAATATATTATAAACGTGCTTCTTGAATATCATCTGTGAATGCACACATTTTCAGAATGTTACCAGGCACACTTGAACTCCTGGCTCTTAACAGAATTAACATTTCAAACTTACTTGCATTCTTGATATGTTCTTCTAGTAAAAAACTAGTGGAGCTTTAACAATCAAAAAATTGTTCTAAAAATGTATGAAATGAAAAGCTCATGCTTTTGTAATATAAAGAAAAGAGTACAACAGATGTGAAATCATTTCATGGATGTTTCTGTTTAGACAGACCTGGAAAATGGAGTTTCTAACAAATAAAAGATAGCAGGCAATACTTACAGGCTTACAATTCTCTATGATGACTCCTGATTTGTTATTATTACCCTGAAGCTCTTTAAACAATTTGGATTCTGAATAATATACACAGAAGTAAGAGAGATTGTGGATAAAGGTAGTAGTTCCAGAGATGTGGTACCCTCTGAAAGCTTGCTAACCTGCTTGTAATGGTAGGGTTAGGGAAAATGTATGTGTAATTCTAATTTTGGCATCCTACTGATTATGTATACTACTCTTTCTAGCCTTTCCATAATAATGGTTTTGATTAAAGACCATTGTTCAGGAAGGGAAGCACATGCATTTCCAGATGGCATAAATATGCTGCAGTGACTAAACAACATCTGATGAACACATGCAGCTCTGGCAGCACACCAGAAAGAAACCACTGTGTTCATGCTATATATGTACTGTCTGACAAACTTGAGATAAACCACACAGCCAGATTAGGATGGGTAAAATCTGGGAATACACCACCTCCCAACTCCAAGTCCTTAAACTGTTAGTAACAAAGGTAAAAAAAAAATAAATTATTATACTGTCAATGTTAGGTATTGGTTTGTCCAACACAAGTTAAAACCAAAATACCTTAAGCATTTTTTTTCCCCTCCTGTTTCTAATAAAGCAGTTATCAGGACAGCTTTAAAATGTTTGCTTCCTGTTTAGCCTGTTCTCTTTGTCTTCTTGTAGTTAAATCCTGATGATTATCTACACTCAAATTCATCCCTCCTTTCCAAGTTGATGACTCTCAGTCCCATTTCCATACCCCTACCCCATCTCCTGAATTCCTCATTGCCTGCCCAAGCTCAGCATGGCTACAGAACAGAGATGCTGCCTCATCCCAGTGTTGCCATTTATTCTAATACACATTATAATATATAATATAATGCATACTACACCGTTTCAATTCCTTTGTGAGCCCAGGGAAATAAAAGATGGTAGTAAATTCTTCTGCTTTCAACTGTTAGGGAAAAAAAAAAAAAAAAAAAAAAAAAAAAAA
>NDXB01015649.1:0-15754 GCA_002631895.1 Agapornis roseicollis | reverse complement strand
CGTGTGGGACAGTGTCGAAGGCTTTGCACAAGTCCAGGTAGATGACATCAACTGCTCTACCCCGTCCATCGGTTCTGTAGCCCCATCTTATAAGGCCACCAAATTGGTCAAAATGCAGTGAAAAAAGATTCAAGGAGGAATGAGGACCAATGAAGAAAGAGTAAATAAGCAGTCTGTATTAGCTTACATGTAGCCATAACACCATTTTCAATGTGAGATTCCCTCAGGGATGAAAATGGGACCTCAGAAGCGGCAGTCATCTTGGGGAAGCCTATTGCCACTGAATTTAGAACCTAGAAGGGCAGGGGGAAGGTCAGAAATATGCCATGGGAAGGATGGGTATGAGTTAATACAGCACAATTTTAACTGTATTATTAATTAGGCTTTTCCTGTAATAATTATTTAATTTGGACAAAAAGTATCATCCTAACTGGTCTAGTGATGACTTTTTGATTAGACTTTTGCAACTTTAGTTAGATTAATGACACATTTTGGCTTTGCATATAAGGTGCGTTTTTCTAGCCCACTGAAATTGTTTGGGGCATTTTGTCTTGCATCTTAGTTTCAATTTGGAAGAACTGTATCCATATCTTCTGTTGTGCTGCAGGCAATATTTGATGTTTGAGGCTGAGAGCTCCCTGCCTAATGCATTAGAATCTGGTGCTCATTGGTGCTCAACAACCCTGTCATAGTAGTTTCTATGAAACAGTTGGTTTTAGGTAGCAGAAAATTTCTGTCATGACAGATATCTCAGATTTGTCATTAACACATCAGTTGAAGTGTACACTAGTGAAAAAAGGGATGCATTTTTCTCTTGGGAGAAGGAACTTGCTGCTGCTCCCTTCTACGCTGCTGGCTGCTAGTCACATTGCAAATGAAAATATGTTTCCTGATGATTTGAATCTGTTGTGGTGAATGATATTTCTCACACTGTTGTATGTTTTTTGCTTCTTTATATTTGTTGTCAGCCAGTCTCCCTTCCAGAAGAAAACTCAATGTGAAAAATGCCCTTCTATATTTTGTTTGAAGGCCATACAGCCCCTGTAAGTTAAATGAGGGGAGGGGGGAAAGAATCATTTGGGCTTTGCAGACTTTCAGTCAGATTCAGAGATTTCTGCAAATAAAAGCAAGGAACTTTAATTCAGAGGAGACTGAGTTTCTCACAAAAGATTGCTTATGCATANGGGGAGGGGGGAAAGAATCATTTGGGCTTTGCAGACTTTCAGTCAGATTCAGAGATTTCTGCAAATGAAAGCAAGGAACTTTAATTCAGAGGAGACTGAGTTTCTCACAAAAGATTGTAAGGCTTATGCATATCAGGCAAATTCTTACTCTGTCTGTTCAGAAGATATGAAAGACACAGCCTTGAAGAAAAGACATCAAAGAGCCTCTATAAACAGCGGTTCAAAATCTTATCAGCATAGTGCTGGGAGCAGGGTGATATTACAATAGGAAGGATGTTGCCATCTCCAGCTATGGGAGCTGGGTGACAGCTGAAATACTTGCTCAGACCTCAGGTAGCAGGAAGAATGGAAGCCGGAGCTCTGGGTCTACAGCTGGGGCTCATGGCTTGGGCTTAAGACCTGCCAAGGACAACATGTTTTGCTCTGACCTCTCTTGCTGGCCACTCCACATCTCACAAGTCACTCACACAGCTTGCAAGTGTTCCGGAGTAAGGCTGTGAAATCCATTCCAAGAGAAAGAGAGAGTTTTGACCATGCTCTTTTTTTTGTTTAGTTGAAAGTTGAAATTGTACATTTCCCTTATGAAGAAAAATAATATGAATCATTTTACTGAAGCTTTTAAACTTTTTATATTAGAAGTTATGTTTTATTATGAGAAAATAAAATACAAAACAGCAAACCTAATTTTCTTAAAGTCAATATGATTCCACTGTAAATTTTGTGCTTCTTCAGATTTTCTCCATGAAAAATTTGTCTGTGTGAATTCAAATTTTTCTCGTTTTCCTCTAGCTTAGCATAACTACAGAATTCTGACAAGTTTCTTATGTACACATCATGTAATTTTTGTTTACATGGTGGTGTTCTGTTTCCCTCTGCCACTTTTGGTCTGAATGATTGTTTCATAGGAGAACAACTAAAAACAAAAAAGGAGCATAGCTTTTGTAAGAATAGGGGTAACAACTGTCAAAAAGGTCCTTTATTATGCTATCCAACTGTCAAGATAAAGGTTCTTGCTTCATCTGCAAGTGTTGATAGCGATTATCATATTTCGATCTTTATGTCTGTGAACCAGCAAAGGCAGGAAAATGTCTTGTTTTGAATCTCTAAAACTTGAGCTTGGAGAAAATGTTCAAAAGGGATCTCCCTGCCTATTGAGCTGTGGTTTCTTTTCTGTCCAATCCTTGCTAATAAAGAGAGTTGGGAAGTAGTATCTCTCTGCCATTGACTTGCTGTTGCTCATTAGTATGGCCTGAGCACGTGGCAATTCAATCTTCAGTTGAATTGTTGCTGTGCAAATATTCTGCTATTTGATCTCTGCAAATTTAAAGACTTCTCCCAGTGAGAGAAAGTATTCAATTTGCTGTTACTTAGAGTAATCTCGGGCCTTATGGAACTTGGATAGTGGATAATGAAAGGTGAGCTTCCCAAATAATGAAGACAACAGCACGGTCTGAAAGTTTAGATAACAGCAGCAGCAAATTAATTGGCAGTTGTCTATTGAAAGGATGGCAAAAGCTTATCCTGAGCAGCACAAAATAAAGATAAGTTTGCATGTTCAACATTGCACTGATGGACTTCTCAGGCCCCCTCAGCCCTTCTGACATGTGACTGCTGGTACCATAGATGATAGGAATGAGCAGAGATGCCCTTATAGGGCTCAACTGGTTTGCAAGGCAATAGCACCACTCCCTCACACGTAGCAACCTCCAAGCTTATTGCTTAATCCCCTAGAACTGTAATGATCTGTTGAAAGATCTGATGAACAGGATGCACTCTCTTCAGATAAGTGCAGTTTCTAAATTACTATACTGTGTTTCTTGTAGCATGCTCAAAGATTGCCTAAGTATTCAGTGCATTAGTGCAGACAATAGAATTAATACATCACCTTTCTGCTGGTTAGTGGAAAATGGAGAGTCTGGACATGTGTGGATTTGTCTTCGGTCAGGAAAAGAAAACAGGCTATAAATCCAAGGAGTCAGAGAGAGACTGCACCATAGAATTTGTACAGAGGTACCAAATTTCCTTAGTAAATGGAATTATTGCAATGATTGTTGCAGTTTTGCAACAGGCTAATCACAACAGGCACAGGGAACCTGCAGCTTGAGGCTTGTTGGTATTTCAGCAACTTCTTAAAATCCCTGAGCTACAATTGGGAGCCCTATGCAAGTCTAAATGAGGCTGGCTCAGACACCAGCAGGTGGCCCATGATTCTCTAAGGAAAGGAGTACCTTCTCTTGTACAACCAGCAGCACTCCTACAGCAATTCAGCTACCTAGCGCAGCCCTATCTTAACACATTTGTACAAACACAGAGTGGGATGCTTTCTCTCATGCTTGCCACAAGAGTCCTGGAGGGAAGGCTCAGGATCACAATTTCTGGGAGGCTTGGGTGCTGCTTCTCACAGGCACAAGGACACACAAGTCACCCTTATCATCTTGATCAGAGGCAGCCGCAGGGGATGGGAAACTGTATGCACTGACCTGAGCACATTTTGCTATTCTGAGAGAGGTGAGTTTTTTTCATAGTTGTGATAAGAACAAGGTTTTCAGCCCTTAATGTCATCCTGCAGTTCATTTCTCTCTGTACACCATGTTGCTGTCACTGGATCTTCTGTATTTCCACATAAATAAAAGCTATTGCTTCAGAATGTAAGATGTTCAAAGCCATCATTTATGTCTTTCTCATTGTTTTGAACATGCTGTGATTAGAGGGGAGCTTTCTTTTCTCTGGATGGCAGCATCTGCCAGTGCTAGCTCAGACCAGAATGCAGGAGGACCTGCAGCCTAAGAGTTCCTACCCTGACAGAGTACAGGAGTGGCCACAGGCAAACTGGCAGTGCCCTGCTTTTGGGAGAAGCCTGGGTTCCCACTTTCCCTGGGAATTTGGAAGGGTGCCAGTACCCCAGAACACAGGCTGCAGGCTTTGTCTAGTAGAAACGGTGGCCACACAATGGTCTGCCCATGGTCCTCTGCATCAAATGGTGATCGCACATCCTCCCTATAAGCCCTACCTTGGAAACTGTTGTTAAAGGTGAGTTGAACACCTCATTAATTCATCAATAAAGAGGTGTCTCCGCACCCCCTCCCCCTTTAGGTGTTAAAACTACTGTTTGATAGTAATTGAGAATTTAGGGAATTTGTTATTTTCAAGGTAAGTGCATCTCTACATCTGTCTTCTGCTTTAATTCTCTACAAGTTCTCAGTCTTTCTGTAACTCTCAAATTTTGTTCCTTACAGCGAAGTTATCAAATGACTAGGCTCCTCCTAACTTTCTCCTCTTACCATTGTCTGACCTCTTACCATTCCACTGACCTTAGCACTTTCACTCTCTGCTCTCAAGCATAATTCACTCTTTTGTTGCCATTTCAAAATATGCCTTTCTTTTGCCAGTTTCATTTTTTGGGGGGCTTTTTTTGTCTAGCTATTTTTATCCTGTGATTGTCTGAATGTCCTCCCAGAACACGCATTTTGTCTTTTCCCTTTCTCATTTTCACCTGTAACCTCCACACGTTGACTATTACTATTTTAAATGAAATTGCTGTGTCTATTTCTACCATCTATGTAGCTCTTGGATTTGAGGTGCTTCATAGGTGGTTGGTACTACTCCAGGTAACGCAACTGCCAAAGCTGTGGCTCAGATAATGAAGAACTGACATTTTTTTCTAAAAGCACACACATGTAGGAACTACTGTGTAATGCCCTTGGGGACTGGGATTTTCTTTCAATTTTCTACTAATAAATAATCTAACTAAATGAGATTCTGATCCATGGCCGGGGTTGTTTGCACTACTACACATGAAGAAAGGGATAATAATGACAGTTATCTCACTTTGTGACTTAGGCACTAATTCTGAGCCACTTACTGTGTGCTTTCTTTCACATCCTATCCATCTAGTTAGTTACCTATGTCCATATGTTTTGGCTAATTTCTACTACAAGCCATAAAAACAACAGCAGTGCCATGGACAATGTGCAATAACAGCCTATTGCTGTGCTCTGCCAGTTGTAGTGGCACCTGATTAAGACTAGGAGTATGTAAAAATTAAAATGCTTCTTGTCACTGTCCTAAAAGTGATCTTTTTAACACCTCCCATGGCAGCAATATCATAAAAAGAATTCTTGCCTTTGCAGTGTTGTACTATACAACCTTAGGCTCCACATCAAGAGTTAAAGAGAAATGTGGTCTTCAACAAGGGAAGAATTTGTGGTACTTAATATATATTACTGTAATTCATGTTAATTATGCCCTGTAGAGATTTTAATCTGCATTTTTAAAAATACAGTAGCATTTAGGCTCATGAACAATGTGGAAAACGAGTTACTGAAGGAGAGCAGCCAAAGTGGGTACATGACAAATGGCAAGAGCAAGAGGGGGGAAAGCATGCAGCAGCCATGCTGGTCACAGGCAGACTAGCTGTGCTACATCATCAGCAGCAAAATCAGTGCTGACCCTGGGAATAGTTCTATCTCCTGCAATTGCCTCCCTGTGTCCCTGCACTGTGCCCATCCTCACTTCCAGCTCTCCTTCCACACCCTAGGACCAGCCCAGCTTACCTGGGAGAGACATGAAGCTCCTTGAGGACAGGGAGGTCTTTGCAACAGTAAAGCAGGGCTTGGGGAGGACTGTGAATGGGACCTCTGTAGGAATTCTGGGGAGGAGATCCTGGGGAGAATATGAGGCATTTCACCTCTGTTCTCACTTCCTGGTGAATGACCCAACATGCTTCACCTCCTCAGGCATTCACATTTCTGACTCAGACCACAGGGACCACTTAAACTACAGTCTCAGTGATTCCTGAAAGTGCTACCTGCCTCCAAACACCCAGCTTGCTCCATGCCACACTCTGCTGCCATTGCTGCTATATCCCAAACAGCTGGGAAAAGAAGGATCAGAAGCAGTCAGCCACCATGGCAGAGCATGGTGTTGGCTCAGGAACCAGGGAGAGAACATGTGTCTGGGCAGAAATGGTCCTAGAGGTCTGCAGCTGACCTCCAGCCCTCTGGTATAATATGCCATCCCCACATCTTGATGGTTTACTGCAACACATGCCAAAAGATGAACAAAGTGGGGGGTAAAAGCCTAAAAAAAACCCCCAACAAACAAAACCCCAAACCAAAATATTAACCTTAGTGTTAAAAGATGAATGGATTTATACAAAAAGAAAAATGAGTATGAAGGGAAAGTAAGCTTATGGAGAAAAGAGTTATTACATACAATGATGACTATGAGACCTTTAGTCAAGAACTCCTTGAAATGTTAGTTTCTACAAGCTAGGAGAATCTGAAAGGCAGAGAACTGGTTTTTTACACTCTATTCTTAAGCATCTTTTGGAAAGAGGCTGTTAGATTTTTGCTTTGAGTCTGGGTGTGTTTCTATTCTTAAGAGCCCTCTAGAAGTTGCCAGTGACACTATAGTTTGTCCCAGATCCCAATCTTATAGGTCACTTGGGCCAAAACTTGTAGCAGAGGATGTTTAGGAATTGCCCTGTTGGTTTGTGAAAGCTTTTCTGGCGGTGTTCAAGGCCAGGTTGGATGAAACCTTGGGTGGCAAGGTTTAGCGTGAGGTGTTCCTGCTTATGGCAGGGGGGTTGGAACTAGATGATCTTAAGGTCCTTTCCAACCCTGACTATTCTATGATTCTATGATTCTGTGATTCACCCCCATACAGGATTTTACATGGCTATAACGTATGTAGGGTGTTTTTTTCCTGCCCTGAGGCACAGCCAGTAGGAGGTAGTGCAGAGCCTCTTGAGAATTCCGAAGATAAGAAAGGCAATGAGCAACCAGGCAGGACAGATTTGGAAACCTCCACAGCAGATGCAGCTGACATAAAGCAGTCAGATGTGGATGACCTCTCCCAGAATCAAGCTGCTATTTCTGGAGTGGGGGAGCTGCAATTTGGGTCACAGTACACTGCAGCCATGACATGAACAGCAGTGTTGCCCTGTGGGGAAACAGATCCATGGACAGGCATGAAGGGCATCCACAAGTGCATCATACAGCATGAGAAAGAAAGGGCCAAGATGATCAGAGGGCTGAAGCATTTCTAGGAAGACAGGCTGAGAGAGTTGGGCTTGTTCAGCCTAGAGAAGACTTCAGGTAGACCAAGCAGCCTTCCAGTACCTAAAGGGGGCCTACAAGAAATATGGAGAGGGACTTTATACAATGGATATAGCAATAGGACAAGGGGCAATGGCTTTACACTAAAAGAGGGTAGGTTTAGGTTAGATACAAGGAAGAAATTCTTTACTGTGAGGATGGTGAGGCACTGGAACAGATTGCCCAGAGAACCTGTTGATGCCCCATCCTTGGCAGTGTTGGATGCCAGGCTGGATGGGTCTCTGGGCAACCTGGTCTAGTGGAAGGTGTTCCTTCCTGCCCACAGCAGGGAGGTTTGACTAGATGATCTTTAATCCAAGCCATTCTATGAGTCTATAAAGTACAGATGTGCATGATTTTTCTGTTCAGAGCCTGTCTTCTCCAGACAGCTGCAGCAATGTTTCAGAAACGTGCAGATAGAGGATTCTTTAATTTTAAAATCTTTCTGAATGGGGACAATTCCCAGGGATGCCAAAAGAAAAAATCTGGATACGGGGCTCCTTTTGAAACCAGTCCAAGATTCCTTATCCAGCAAAACTGCCTCTACATCAATGCCTAGATACCCATGCTGTGTAGTCTGTAAAGTGGACATAATTTGTACAGTATCAATTACATCAAAAGTGTTGGTGATGGGCTCAAAGATGATTTCACTTCATAACATACTTAGCAGTTGCTTGCTGTGATGGTGGGACAGACAGTGCTCAAAATGGTTAATGGGAACAGCTAGCTAATTTTCTTATCTGGCATGTTTTATGAAAGGAGAAAGAAAATATGAAGAGAAGCACCACGCCCTGCATCATTATGTGAGGTGAAATCAAGAAATACACTCTTAATTCATTCTAATCTAGAGGGAAATAGCTGTAATTCTGGGATAAGGCAGCATAATAGAATCAGTTAATGATTAGCTCACCTGCCTTACAGTTTTTCAATAATACTCTGTTTTCCTGCTCTATAAACTGCAATTTGATTGCTGCCTAATGAAAGAACTTGAATTTTTCTTACCTCCTGCAATGGGGATGCAGTTTTAATCCATACATCTCAATTTCATGTTTCCCTTCCACTGAATATTTTGCTATATTTGTTTTCTGAACTATACTACGATAGTCTAGAATACATTAAAAGTGATAAGTGAGGGATATCATTGCATCAGTTGTGACATCACATAACTTGTACTCATCAGTTATATAGGATGCAGTCGTGCTCTCAGGGCTCAGTCCTCAGGCAGAGGTGGAGAAAATTTTCCCCCACCTCTAAGAAGTATAAAAGTGTCACTTGGTAAAGTGCCACCAACACTCTCACCACCGTATTGCCTCTAGTTTGGATGCCCCAGTCATTTGCATCCTTCCTCCCTGATGAGAGGCAGGGTGGACGTTGACAGGCTTGCTGTGCACAGCCTGGTACTGCTCCCCAAGAGCAAGTGCCAAAGGGAAAGGTGACGGGAGACAATACATCTCCCAGTATCTTTTCTAGATCCCAGATTCCCCTCACTGGGTCTTGCTGTGTGGGGAGAATATTTCAGACACATGGCAGTCACTCTACTCCAGAGGCAATACCCCAGCTGTCTTTGGCCAGTCTAGACATATACTGCTGGCACATATCAAATGGATTACAGGTCCCATATGGTCCAGAAACCTCTGTCCCTTCCTACAGCCACTGTCAGATAATATGAAAAGAGCTCAGGCAGAGAATGGACTCATGGGATAAGTTTGCAGTCATGCTGCTCCAGTAAGTTCTCCCACAAACAGCCTGTTACTTCTTCACTCAGAAGGTGTGGATTTATGTTATGAAGCCCGTTCCTTCTATGAATTTTTCTGTTTTTTCTACATTTTCCATCCATAATTTTATGAGCAATGAGCTTGATGGTTTAATTGCATTGATGGGGAGGAGAACTGAAAGAATGTAACTCCAACAGGTTGAGATAAGAACAGTCCAGTAACTAATGTATAGCACAAACCCGCTACTGCTGCCATCAATAATAATAATGATAAGGTGTCCTGGGTTCAGCAGTAGCAGTCATTTTTCTCCTTCTTAGTAGCTGGTGAAGTGCTGTGGGTTTGACTTTTGGCCTGGGAACAGTGTTGATAACACCAATGGTTTTAATTATTGCTAAGTAATGTTTACTTTGATCAAGGACTTTCTGAGTCTCATGTTCAGCTAGGGAGAAGGGGAAGCCAGGAGGAAGCAGAGACAGGACACCTAACCCAAACTAGCCAAAGAGGTATTCCATACCACAGCACATCATGCCCAGTATATAAGCTAGGGGCAGTTACCCGAAAGGGCCAGATCACTGTTCAGTCAGGCTAGGTATCAGACAGTGGGTGGTGAGCAGTTGTATTCTCTTCCCTTGTTATTTCTCTTATCATTATCATTATTATTATTGGTGGCAGCAGTAGTGGTTTTGTGTTATACCTTAGTTACTGGACCGTTCTTATCTCAACCCATGGGAGTTACATTCTTTGGATTCTCCTCTNGTGGGTGGTGAGCAGTTGTATTCTCTTCCCTTGTTATTTCTCTTATCATTATCATTATTATTATTGGTGGCAGCAGCAGTGGTTTGTGTTATACCTTAGTTACTGGACCGTTCTTATCTCAACCCATGGGAGTTACATTCTTTGGATTCTCCTCTCCATCCCTCTGGGAGTGGGGGAAGAAAGGGGGAAGAATGAGAGAGTGGCTGCATGGTTCTGAGTTACAGCTGGGCTGAAACCATGACATAAGAGATAAGAAGGGAAGAGAATACAACTGCTCACCACCTGCTGACCGATACCCAGCCCGACTGAGCAGTGAACTAGCCCTTCTGTGTAACTGCCCCCAGTTTATATACTGGGCATGATGTGCTGCGGTATAATGATGTGCTGCGGTATGGAATACCTCTTTGGCTAGTTTGGGTCAGGTGTCCTGTCTCTGCTTCCTCCTGGCTTCCCCTTCTCCCTGTCAGAGCATGAGACTCAGAAAATCCTTGGTCAGAGTAAACATTACTGAGCAACAACTAAAAACATCAGTGTTATCAGTGCTGTTCCCAGGCTGAAAGTCAAACCCACAGCACTGCACCAGCTATTAAGAAGGAGAAAAATGACTGCTACTGCTGAACCCAGGACAGGTAATTTGTCCTTCTGAGTGTTTCAAAATCTACCTGCTATGTGATAATCTCAGTTGAGGGGTCTTAGTTCTCCAATTACTTCATTACTATCAATTTCTCCAGTTCCCATTCTAATTCACTTCTGCTACATGCTTTCCTATTTGAAGGATCTTGGTCTTTTCCAATTTTCTCTTTCCAGAGCAATTATCATCCTGTGATGCCTCTCTGTCTCTTTTTTAGGTTTTCAGTGTTCTTTTTGAGACGTTCTGGCCCCCATGAGCAGTGGTAAAGAAGAATGTGATGCCAGCTACATGACATGGCATGATTCTTCAGAAGAGCTACACACCCACAAAAGAGTTATTGTTTAGAATTTGGTCCATGCCACAAGCTGATGTGCCAGCAGAGCTGAGCAGGACCAACAGGGAGGTTTCTATAGGCAGGGCAAAGCAGCAGATGTTATTGCCCTGGGCAGAACTTCTTGCTTAATGTCAACCCAGTGTGGACATCTCTGGGATAGGGCTTCCAATTCCCCACTGCAGGCAGGAGGCAAAGCACAGGCAGAGAGCATTTCTTTCCATCCATCCCAAGATAAGTTTAGAAGTAGACTTACACTTTTCTGGGCCATAACTGCAGCTTCAGCTACAAGACTGTGAACTGACTTCCCAAGAAGGTTTTAAATGCCTTAGAAGTCTTAAATGCAGAAGCACCAAGGTACCACCACCATGTGTTTTCCATGAAAACCTGCTGTCATCACTGCACATCTCCTCTGTACCCAACCCTTGCCACTGGAGACAGTGAGTGCTCTATGTGCAGGAAGGAGTGGACCAAGCAACAGTGGTTTGCAGAATCCTGTCCAATATCTGCATGTTAAATTATACCAGTACTTCACTGCCATTAACAACTGAATTACCCCTCATTACTGAATTGTACACTCTGTATATATTATTTGAAACACTTGGTCATTGGCAGTTATCTTTTATTGTTACTGTAAATGGTAAAGTTATGCATTATTATCCTTTTCATTATAATGATACATTCAGCTCAGTGATGATAATGAAAGAGATTTTAATTATGTCAGGCTTTTAGGCAATAACTGTCTTAAAACTCTGTCCCTGTCCAACCCTTTCTGAGAGGTGGAAGAAAGCAAGAGGTAGAGGGTTCAGCTGAAGGAAAAATAGCTGAGACTCAGAAAAGTACTTGACCATGGAATATCTCCCTTTTCCATCTGCTCTCCCATCTGCGACAAAGACAACTCATTTTACTCCGAAAGTGGTGGGTGGAGGGATAAATAAGGGTGAAAATACAGTGACATTGTATGCTCAGTGGAGATGAGAGCCCCCAGGAGGCACCCAGCTTCCCTGCTGCTCAGCAAATTAATGTTCAAACATTTCTTCCAGCAGGTACAACTTCACTTCATAGGGTGAGCAAGTTAGAGAAAGGTACTCTGGGACTGTGGAGGTGGTGAAGGCTGGCTGGGAGAGCGGGGCAAACAAGATGAGCAAAGGGGAGTGATTTCTGAATTAAACCCCCCTAACAGACAGAATCAATAGCAGATATGTCCTTGCTCTGTTCATGTACATCCTTCACTGTCTGTCTGGCAGAGATGTCCATACTCCTGCAAGCTGCATGGCTGGCTGCAGATCTGGGACATCTCCCAGATCCTGTCACTGGGCACCTGTCTATGCAGGTCATACCACAGCGGTGCACTGAGACTTGCTGCTTTGTAAAAGTGACACAGCACATCCTAACCTTGTGATGTCCCACTAAACCACGCAACACATGGTCCCACAGAAGTGCTCCCAAACACTTCTGTCATTAAGATCCTAGCCTTTGTAACTCAAATACTTGAAAAATAAAAAGAGCCTCTGAGGAGGCAAGCATAAATTTAACATTTCCAAGAATAGAGTGGCTGTCCAAAAGGTCATTTTCTGTGGAAACAGAGCCTTGGAAAGGCTGTAGTTTGTTAGAATGTGAAGAAATTTAATTTTACACACCTGTTGCTAGATTTCTTACATGTTCACTTTCATCAGCTGATTACTTCCATACTTCTGAATGATTAATTTGTTAGGTTTGGGTTTTTTTTTAAAGAAAAGCTTCTTAGTGTTCTGACCTTTGTGACCTAGAAATACAAAAAGCTGATGTCTTTCCTCACTGAAACTTGGACAAAATGCCTCCTCAAAGGTGTCTGAATGCTACGACGACTCTTTTCTACCTTCCCCTCTCAACCCTCCACCTTGGGTCCATCTCTTTAAACTAAGTTTGGTTTGCTCCTCTGTTGTATTGAAATTATATGAGAGACCTGCCCAGTGTTTTACTAGATTGCTCAGTCATGTGTGTGGTTACCCTGACAAATTAAATATGGTTGCCATTTATCTTGTACTTTGTCTCTAAAACAATTTTTATCAGGTTTCTTTTACTTCCACTAGCCTACTTTGCTCTTTCAAATAACCTCAATCTTTCTGAGAAATTAGGAGCCTATTAGTTAATTTTATATTCATGAATTCAAATTCTGAAGAAAAGCATGTGACAGAAGCAAGACAAGGAAGCTCTTTTGGTGGTCTTATGAAATCACAGAATCATGGAATAGTTTATGTTAGAAGGGACCTTCAAAAGTCATCTAGTCCAACTAGCCAGAAAATACCTAGAAGTAACCGCAGGGCTGATGGAAGAACTTGGGCCTGCCCAGAAAAAGGTTAAACCCCCTCTTTCCTCTATTTTTACTGAGTGAAGGTATGAGCAAGAAATCTGCTCTTTGATGTCTGCGCAAAGTCCTTGGTCACAAAGCATGTGGATCATCTTGAAATACCATAAAGGTGCTCTGATGCTGATATTAGGATACGGTGGTGATCTTGCAGAGAGCTTCATATTCTCACATACTGTCAGGCAAAAATGATTTTAAAGCATACATCATCAAGTCACCGAGCTGTTTGTGCTTTCCTGCCTAAGTCATCCCCCAAACAAATAAATGGAGACAAATTAATTATTCTAAGTATGAAAAATTAGCATTAATCCTGTGTAATTGTAACTCTGAAATAAATCTGTATAAGGAATTAAATTATTCTTGCACATAACTGCATCGATTTCATGCAATTACATAGTAAAGTTGACAGATTTCACTTCATTTATTGTTCTTAAAATGATTGTGTGTGTTTCTCTAATTCTTTAGAGGGCATGAAAAAGATAAATGCTTGGAAATGAAGACTACTTGGCAACATGTTTTTTAAAGAGAGTTGCAGAAGCTGCTGCAAGTTCAGCAAATATATTGTGTAAGGGACAGAAAGGTCATTAAGATGCTGGAAGGAAAGAATCCTTCACTCCAGTTCTGCTGAACTTGGCTTCAAGTTTGAACCCTTTGGTTTTATTCTTTTTTCTTTTCTTCTTTGATCATGAGCCACAGACAGATGTGCCTGCATTCCTTGCAGAAGCTCAGCATCTAGGAATATGCTGGACACTTAACCCTGCAAATTCCTGCACCAGCAGAATCTGCAGATTTAGCTTGCAACTTCTGTGCAATATGTTCCTCAATGCTTTCTAGATGTTAAAAAGACCCCAAATCCTAGAAAAAGAACCTGAAAATTGAGATAACTGAAATAAGTGCAGTAACCTGCCAGGAGATCTTTATGATATGGATAAAATACAAGTGAAAAATGAAATATCTAAAACTAAAAAAAAAAAAAATAATTCTACATCTCCAAATTTAACAGAATTAGATGTATCATGTTAGGGCTGTGCCACAAAAATCTGCAACCATATTGAATTAAGTGGTCTAAATGCTCTTTCTTGTTCTATTCAGTTCAAACTTTTCATTTATTTCAGTGTCATCAAAGCAAGTAGATATAGGTGGCCAGGAAGTACCTAAGGATAAACTGACCCTTGAGAGATTGCTTATAAAGCCAATGATCTACTTTGGTGATAAGTAGGTGCTGTTCTGTCTTTAATGAGAGGGCATAGTGAAAAGCCTGTGAAGGGTTTATGATTTTGAGATCAGGCTTAGAGTTTTAAAGATCTAANACTTTGGTGATAAGTAGGTGCTGTTCTGTCTTTAATGAGAGGGCATAGTGAAAAGCCTGTGAAGGGTTTATGATTTTGAGATCAGGCTTAGTGTTTTAAAGATCTAAGCCAAATTATCTTGTCCTCCAGCCATTAAAATAATTATTTTAACATTTTCCTTTAATTCTTTATCTTTTCTTTGGTGCTCCAGTAAGAATGGCTGGGAACTGTGAGGTAGGGAAATTGGGCAGTCACAATGTTCTGTGCATTATAACAGCATAAGGAAGACAGCTTTTGTTCCTGTGCTATCTGTATGCACAAAAGGTTGAAAAGCCATAGTACAATTGGTATTTCATCACCCTAAAATATAGATTGTGTTATTGGCAAGATCTATGTGAGAAGTTTATAACCTACCTTGGCACTTTCTCACTGGAAATCAGAAATAAGAAGGATTTAGAGGATTCATAAGCAGATAAGAAAAAATATTCTTGCTTATAGTATACCATAATTTACAGTACTTTGACATTTTTTCATCTTCTATCTAAGCTTAGTTTTCTATTAACTTCTGTCTTATGAACCATCCCATTTTAATGTTAGGTGAGATGTTAGGTGAGATTCCAGTTAGAATTAAACTTGACTAGGGGTGCGAAAGGTAACAGGAGGGGATTCTATAGGTACATTGTGAATAGGACAGACTAGGGACAACATGGGCCCTCTCTGGAAGCTATCATGAGAACTGGCTACCCTGGATTTGGAGAGGGCTGAGGTTCTTAATGACTTCTTTGCCTCAGTCTTTACTGGCAAATGCTCTGACAATACCATCCAAGTCATAGAATCATAGAATAGTTAGGGTGGAAAAGACCTTAAGATCATCTAGTTACAACACCCCTGCTATGGGAAGGGACACCTCACACTAAACCATGCCACCCAAGGCTGCGTCCAACCTGGCCTTGAACACCACCAGGGATGGAGCACTCACAACCTCCCTGGCCAACCCATTCCAGTGCCTCACCACCCTCACAGGAAAGAATTTCTTCCTTATATCCAATCTAAACCTCCCCTGTTTAAGTTTGAACCCATTACCCCTTGTNGCCTCACCACCCTCACAGGAAAGAATTTCTTCCTTATATCCAATCTAAACCTCCCCTGTTTAAGTTTGAACCCATTACCCCTTGTCCTATCACTACAGTCCCTAATGAAGAGCCCCCCCCCCATCATCCCTATAGGCCCCCTTCAGATACTGGAAGGCTGCTATGAGGTCTCCATGCAGCCTTCTCTTCCCCAGGCTGAAAAGTCCCAACTTTCTCAGCCTGTCTTCGTATGGGAGATGCTCCAGTCCTCTGATCATCTTCGTGGCACTCCTCTGGACTTGTTCCAACAGCTCCATGTCCTTTTTATGTTGA
>NDXB01015647.1:0-43048 GCA_002631895.1 Agapornis roseicollis | reverse complement strand
GGGTTGGGGGGGGGGGGGGGGGGAGAAGGCTGAAGGCCACAGTGCTGCACATTAACCTTTTCTTGGTAAGGATGGCCCGGACCAGGAAGCATTTGTGGGCCTCCCAGTCAACCCCCTTCCCACACCTGCAAGCATCTCCACATTCCCTTTGGCCTGGGACCCATTCAGATCTGGCATTTTTGCCTCCAAAACCACCCCCTCCTGTGACACCAACAGAGGAAGGATGGATCGTGCTTTTAGGGGGAGCAGTAAAGGAATGACATTCATGGCTGGTTATATGAGCCGAGCTCCCAGGCAGGTGGATGTACACTCCCTTTGGGACGTGGATGCTCATGTGCAGGCACTGACTACACACACAGTATGGAGAATGCACATTTTATATAGACACACAAGCTTTAACCCAAAGTAGCTGGAAACATTCTTTCTGAAACAGCATAAACAGAAACATTAATGTAAAGCAGAAAGCATAAGTGAGGTGCACCTTTCCGCCTTCACCTTAAAAAAGAAAACAGAAATTCCAAGACCACTTTTTAATATGATAATTGAGAAAGACTTGGCCCAAGAGCTCTGATCTCCCTCAGGCAGACTGAGAACCTTGGAGCACACAGATAAAGAAATGAAAACTAGGTAGTGGCTGGCTGGTAGCCCTTGCAGATTGCAATGCATCCACCCAACTCTTGACTTAAGCATATAACCTCTCTGCACATCAGAGACAAGAGAGCAGGCACCTGAAGAGGACAAATGACTGATCTTCCATCACACTACAGATTAAAGGAACTCTAGGATTTAACTACAGCTGTGCCACTGTAAGAGCCACCAGAGTATGCACAACTGAGATTGCTGGAGAGCACCCACACACCCAGGACCATCCGTTCCACCACGTGTCAGAGAAGGGCTGTATGAGGAGCAAGCTCAGCGACAATCTACAGCTGCTGAACTGGTGGGACTGTGAGTGGCGACCATGCTTCCGGCTGGGGAGTGCCACTGAAAGGGGATCCCCACTTCTGATAAGCAGCAGGAGCAGGGAAACAATAGACGATTTGATGAGAGCTGCTCTACGATACTCCTGAGAAGCCCCACAGCCAGCCCCAGCCAGAGAGGAAATTGGGGGTTTCCACAGCAACCTGCTGAGGGCACAAAGGCCCAACTGTCTAGAGGGAAGCAATGGAGGTGTCTCAGCACTCATGTTTTAAGAAGGGATGGGATGGAAGGCTGGAGTCTTTCTGAAGCCAAAGTACCTGCAAGAGTGTTTTTGTACAGCAGGAGCTTAATTGACTATTGGTCCTATAACCAGGGAGGAGTAGTGCTGGAGGAAGAGGAAATAGTTACTGCAGACCTGAGCCTAGCTAACAGGTAGGATCAAGACTGCACCTTATCAGGTGAAAAAAAAAAAGCTGCACTTGGCTTCCAATCTTATTAACATAGCCCATGACACAGAAACAAAGAATGATGACCAAACTGGTAGAGAGAAGTAAGAAAGTCTTCTCTTGGGCATGTAAGACAGATGAACGAGAAGGTGTGAGGAAAAAAACCCAAACACATTTAACTTGAGGGGGTGTGTGTCATAATTTATTTACATAGATATAAGCAAAAATAAAAGCATCTCTGGAGAAGGAAAGAGCCGAAACAATAGCTGGAGGTTGCTCAGTCTGTGATAATTAACTCATCCACACCCCAGTCTTCGTAGCTCCCGTCTGGTAGGTAACGACGGATGATTATGGGGATCTTGCGAGCTCTGAAGGGAGGACAGAGATGTGAACAGAAATGCCAGAGCATTTGGCCTGTACCACTTGAGCAGGCAATGGGAACTGGGGTGCTTAGTGGCTTCAGTAAACTCATGAGGTTTAACTGAGAGATCTGTGTAGCAACAGTGATTTGGCATTACATATCAGAGGAAAGTCCCAGCAACCTTCTCTCTTTCGTAAGTGCAAAGCACTGAGCACTCTTAGACTCAAAACAACCAAAGACCTACAGGTCAGCCCTCTACTGCTAATGCAGGAGTTGAGCCCTGTGATCTGAACCCACTATGAGGCAGCACCAAGCATCTAATACAGACTGGGAGGAGGGGGAGGAAATCATAATCATAAAGGGACTTGAACAAATCCACTTTTTGTTTGATGAAAAATTTTTCCCCACAAGATGCTACAAAAGTAGCAGAACTGTGAGAGCCATCATAACAAACTGGTATTCACAGACTATTTTGCACCCTGAGAGCATCAGTTGCATTTTAAGAAGGATGCATGCACTAAGGACTATTAAGGTACCAAAAACTGGTACAGCTGAGGTAGAGCACAGCATCTGCTAACACTGCTTCCAATTACAAAGCAAGAAAAAGCTAAATAGAACTAAAATTAGTGGAAAAAGACTTAAGTCAGCAGAATGCATCAGACAGTCTGGAATCTAAGCAGGGCATCAGGTTTCAACCATATCAGACTTGACAACTGATACAATTTCTTTAGTGATTGCATTTGGGGCCATTGTTTTTCCAGTAGCAAAGTAGTTCCCTCATGCCTCATGAGAATTAACAATGGGATTTTGGCACAGAATAGGATGCCACTCTACTTTTGTCACACCCTAACTTACTGCTACAGCTCACGATCAATGACCAGAAACAACTCTGGCTGAGCTCAGAGATCAGGAACGTGACCTGAGGTTTTGGCAATGATATAGGGAGCTGTAGATGTAAAATAGATGTAAAATCTACACAAGCAACTGCAATGCACTGAGACACTGGGGGAGCAGAGGAACAGTTCAGTTCAAGAACAGGGACCTGATCAGTAAACAGAGCCCATTTGCTCTGCTTGAAGGATCCTTGCATGTGATCCAGGTCACTTGACCATGCAGGATAATTGCAGGCCACCCGGGAGCTCTGCTGTGGAATGGTGGGCCTGTAAGTGATGATCTAAAAGCTGCCTCTGCTACAGTCAGAAGAGATTTATCTTTCTGTAAGCAGGGGATGTGCCTCCCCACAATAAGCCAAATGTACAAAGGTGTGGGAAAGGAACACTCTTAAGAGGGTCTCCACACCATCAGCCTGACCCTTATTTCATTTTTTGGCAGTACTTCATTTGAACACAGGTCTGTTCAGACGGCTGCTTCAAATCAGTTCCTTTCAGGAAATTACACTGACTCCTGAAAGATGAGGACCTTGGGTTCTCATGAGAGAAATAAGGCACACTTGGATTCCAAAGTAAATAGGAGAAAGCACTCATATCATCACTGCTTTGCATGAGCAACTAGGATGGGAAACAGCAGCTGCAGGGAAGTCCCAAGGTGAAAAAGGGGAAGGCAACTGTAGTGCTCACTGTTATCAAAAACAAAGTGCATCAATAGCAGCACTGTTATTGAAATCAATGCTGTCTTGGAATAAGCTGCTAAATGCTGGGATGAGGAGAAGACCACTGGTTTTATGGAACCAATACACTCACCACCAAAGTTTGGGACTTACTTGAGTTCTTTCATGGCAATCAGCAAGGGGTCTGTCTCTCCTTCCAACTCCACCATCACAGGGGCACACATCCTGGGACACATCATCAGTAATCATTAGCTAGAACATCAACAATCATCAACACACAAGAGGGGTAAGAGGGACAGCTAAGGCTTTGTTTGGGGGAAAATGAGGAGCTGAACTTATGATGCACTCTACTTTTAGGAAGCAAAGATTAAGCATTTTGCAGAGGGTGGTAACAACCAAGCAGACGTGGGTGACCACATCTGCCCATGAGGCAGCAGCAGCAGTAGCAAAGAAAGTTCACGTTATGTATGGGTAAGGCCACTGGGGGCTGCTGCTGGCCAAAGTTCAGCACTGAAGGCAGAATATGTAGGTGAAGCAGAGCCAGGGGCCAAAGTGTTCTGGATTAAAGACACGGCATGGGCCCATCTCATCTCTCCCATTTTTCTGGCCTTCCATCAGGTGAAAGAATGTGCATGAAGTAGTTTCACACAGTGCACACCGTGCAAAGGATAGCTTAGTAAAGGAAAGATCTGACCAACACCTATAAGCTTCTAAACAATGTAGAGGAGAAGCATCATTCTGAGGGTGGATATAACCAAGATGAAAGGCAGAGATGTGCTTTCAGACAAACCTTGCTACTAATGATCCTGCTCACAAGCTGCTTTTTCAAAAACCAGAACTTTTTGATATGTATTATTAAAATAAGTCTCGGCAGGTAAATGGATGCAGTCGAAAGCAGCCAGTCTTAGCAGCGCTTAGACTAGGATTTAGAAGTTATCTATTATAAATGACACCTTACCAATTCAAATACTTGAAAAACCCACAGCTTGTCACAATGCAACTGCACTCAAACAGGTTTCAGGTTGCTTACTTCATTCCCAATTCCTATGGTTCTGTGGTACCAACTAAAGATATTCTGGAGCATCCCTTCCTCCAACACTGGCTGTTGCAAACCCGTTCTGAGCTTTCCAGTCCACACTGGCCCCCTCAGGAAAGCCAGAAACCAGGATCTGCTTGTCACATTCCCTACTCATTTTGCCTATGACCTAGGAAAGTTCACCGCAGCTGCTGAATACTCCTGTCTCTAAGCACAAGTACCACACTCTCAGCCAAGAAGAGATATAGTCTTCAGGTGCAACTAGGAGCTCAAGATGGTGATCTGCAAGCTCATGTAAGGGACCTGATAAGGAAAGAGGATGCTCAGGATGCGGCAATCTCAGGATACAGAGGGAAATACTCACGCTATCTGGAGGGCACGCGTGCCCAGCACTCTGGCTCGCTCATACTTGGTCATGTAGGGGGTAGTGATTCTCTTCTGGTTCGCCTGCTGCCGCTCTCCGGACGGCAGGATCTCCACGTTCTCCTGTCCCTCCTGCGAGAAGCACACCAGCGCTGCACCTCAGCTGCGCCCATCACCGCGGCCCCACGGCGCTGGCAACACCACCAGGCCCCCCCAGCCCCACCGACCGACCGACCGGCCGGCCGCCCAGACGGGCAGAGCGGGGCCCCCACCTCTTCCACGTTCTCCAGGTCCTCCAGGCCCTCATCCTCCTCCACATCGTCGAAGTCGTCCCCGTCAAAGCTGCGGGAGACACACGCACGTCACGGGCCGGGTCGAACCGAGCCTGTTTCCCCCCAGCCTCCTCGCTTCACCTCTTTCTCTTTCCCTTCCCCTTTACCCCTTCCCCGTCCCTCCCGTCCGATCCCGCTCTCACTTGTCCTCGTTATCGGACATCTTGCCCCCTCTCAGCCTCCCCTCCCGCCGGAAGTAGGAACCACATCCGGGTGCTCTCCTCGACGTTTCCGGACGTGCTCTGGCGGCGCTGTTGCCATGGCGACGCGGCACGGCGCCGCTCCAGTCCCCGCTGCCTTCCATCCTCGCCGCCCTCTACGGAGCCGTTAGAGCCCGCGGTCTAACGGCTGAGCCCACTGCGGCACGGCCCGCTGCGATGCCGGGATGCGGCGGCCCCTCGGCGGTGAGGGATGGTGCGGCCCGGTACAGCCCGGGCACCCGGGAGCTGCTCAGAGGTAACGGCGGGGCGGACTGCTCGGCCTGCCCGTACCCTCACCTGCCCTCGCTGCGGGGAGGAGGCCCACACGCACCCCGAAGTGAAGTCCCATCGCAGTGTCCCGGGAGAGCTGGGGGGTGGGGGGCAGGAACGGGGCAAGCCTGCCTTGAGTCTTCTAAACCTACATCTGCCCCTTCGTGTTTGGCCTGTGAGAGGGGAGTGCCCCGGGGTGGGTTTCCCAGCCCATCTTCACCCTATGCCATGTTTTCCAGCGATGATGGAGGAGTCGAAGCTGACACGTTTCCAGAGGCGATACCTGATGGAGCATGTGGAACGTGAGTGGTGGCTCTCTTGCTGCTGTGGTCTGGTGAGGAGCTTTTGCAGCTCACCTTGAGACTGTGGCACTGGCTCACTGCCTGGGTGGATGGGCCCATCCTGTAAAACAGCAGCATGGCCCTTGCCAACATACAGGGTGAAGGGTCTCCACAGTCAGCCAGGTGCAATGGAGAGGCTTGGACCACAGCCGGTGTGGAGTCAGGGCTCACCAGCAACCAGGGTGAGATGTATGTGGCTGGCACCCAGGATCTTTACTAGTGGTGCTGCAGTAGATCAACAGGCAGATCTTCTGCTGGCAGTAGCCCAGGGCCAGCCAGCCAGCCATCCATCCATCCCACCCATCCAATTCCATCCATCCATCCATCCATCCATCCATCCATCCATCCATCCCACCCATCCAATTCCATCCATCCAGACTTCATGTTGGTTTTGGTCTATTTTCCAGGAGGAGATACCCTGCCCCTCCAGTGCCACCCCACAACCAGCAAAAAGCCAGCACCTGCTTCCTCCCCACCTGCTCATCAGCGGAGCTGGCTTTCAGCTAAACCCCATCTCCGACCTGCCAGTGCCTGCCAGGCGGGAGATTCCTACACCCGAGAGAAATTCAAGCCACAGGCAACGCGTAAGTCAGTAAACATGGCTAATAAATCAATGGTGCCACCCAGTCCCTCCCTTCCCCTTCCACCCATTCCCTGCCAGCAGTCTCAGCAGAGACAGGAAGGATCTGAATTGCTGTTCATCCTCACGCTTTAGAAATGGATCTCTGAGGGAAGACCTACGGTAAGGGCTTGCTGACTTCTGCCTACTGGCTGGTGGGTGACAGGTAATGATGGGGAATGGTTTTAAACTGAAGGAAGGTAGATCTAGATCAGACATTAGGAAGAAATTCTTCATTATGGGGGTGGTGAGGCGCTGGCACAGGGTGCCCAGAGAAGCTGTGGCTGCCCAATCCCTGGCAGTGCTCAAGGCCAGGTTGGATGGGGCTTGGAACAACCTGCAACAGTGGAAGGTGTTCCTGTCTGTGGCAGGGGGTTGGAACTGGATGAGCTTTAAGGTCCTTTCCAACCCAAACTTTTCTATGACTCTATGACTCACACGCTCCTTGCATAGGATGGGAGCACTGTGCAATTTTCGAGCTTGTAAATTTGAATCAAACCTCTGAGGACAGTCTGGCTGGCTCTGTATGCCCATGCAGTGCTTGTGCAGTTCAGTCTGTCGGTAACATAAGTGCTTCCTCTGATGTCCTTAGGAGGGATGTGCTGTGGCCAGGCTCCTCTGTGAGGAGACAGGCCTATGATCAATTTTTTTCTCCTTGGCATTCACAGGAGATTTGGAAAAGGAGAAGCAAAGGCTCCAAAACATCTTGGCAACAGGGAAGGATGTGGTGGAGCACAAGGGGAAGCCAGCAGTGGTTCAAACCAAGGAAGAGGAGATCCCTGAGCCTGACCGGTTTGAAGAATGTATGTCTTACTGTTCCCAGGCGGGAGGCCTGGGAAGTGGGCTCCCTCCAAGGGCTGGTCTGGCAGGCCATGGGGCTGGTAACATGAAGCCCATTGCTGAAGGAGGCACAAAGCCCCGTTTCCAAAAGAAAGGAACTGCGGCTGTGGTGCTGTGACCAGAACTTACACTGCTGGCAGTTTCAAGCTCCCTTGGTTGGCAAGCCTCTTTGCAAACCTTGCAAGAAGTTTGCCAGCAGGTTCAAGCTCCCTGGGCTGCCAGGGAGTTCCCAAGGGATGTCCAGGAAGACCTTGGTGGGAAGTCCATGCAATGCCTGTCTTCATTCCAGCCAGTGCAACTCAGCATAGGCTAGGATGCTCACCAGCCTGACCATGCTTCAGGCTCTTTTCTTTCACTTCAGCTGAAATGTCAAGCAGAATTTTAAGCAGTGATGGACCTTGGCTGCAGAGTATTCTGGATGGCAATACCCTTGCCTAATATCTCTCTATACTTGAATCTTCAATGTGTGTGCACACCCCAGCCAGCTCTTCACCAGCCAGGGCAGCACAGAGGTGGCCAACGCTAGGATAACACATATAGAAGGAGTGCTTTAGTCCCTGCCACAGGGAAGCCAGTGTGGCTGGCTTCACGCCTGCCCTGTATCCTCTAAAACTTGTTGCAAGACGAGCATCATCCTTGGCACATCTGAAATACCCATGTGCTTTATATTGAGCAAGGTTTGGACCAGCTGACTGCAGGTCTGGGCTGCAAAGCAGCAGCTCATGTTCTGTGCCTGTGCTAAGCCTGAGGGCAGAGATGGTTGCCATCACTGGGTGATGTGTGTCAACTAATGAACCTCAACAGCTTTAGACAGGTTCTGTCTCCATCCACAGACTGGTTAAATAGTCCATAAGTAACACAGAATTGTTGGTACAAAGAAAACGAGAAAGTTCCCATTCCTACAAGATGGGGAGCAGTAAAAGATGGGCAGGGGTGACATTTTACATTGCATAAGGGACTACTGAGGTATTTTGATGACATGAGCAAGACGGCATTACAGCAGACATCACCCTTCCCCTTGTGGGACTGCTGCTCAAACAGAGCTAGGAAATTGGGGGTTCAGATCTAGGCAGAAACACCTTTTCTTGCCCTTCATCTGAATCCTGTTTCCACAGTGTTTTCTCTTATCCATCAGTGGTGAATGAAATTCAGGAGAGAAAGGAGTTCCTGGCAGAGATGGAAGCTCTAGGACAGGGCAAGAAGTATCAAAGGATCATCCTCACTGAAATCTCACAGGTATGTGAAGGCCCTGGCGGCACTGGTTGTACAGTACATGATGTGAACCCCTACTGTCAAAGACCTTAAAGCAGAGTGTCCTCCAATACCTGAGTAGATAAGTGGGCAGAGAACTGTCTCCCTTCATGACATAGGACAGGCATGAATTTGGGGATGGGGGATAGAGGTCTTCAGGCCTGCTTTCCATCTCTGCATGTAACTTAATCATGGAAATAGAACTTCTGTTCTCAGGATTGACAAAAGAATTAAGAAACCCCACAGCTTGCCAGCTTTCTCCCTTCTCAGCCCTTCCCCTTTGTGCTTTGCAGAAAATGCGTGAGATGGAGATCCTTGACAAGAAGAGAAGTGAGGAAATGGAAGAGATCATAACTAAAGACTTCCCTGGTGGGAACAAATCTGATCCCCATGACTAGGCCAAGTGAAAACACAAGTGCAATTTGTTCCCACTTCTTCTTCCCAGACTCTTAGAATCCAAGTCTCAAGGGCTGGTCTGTGTCTGTGCCCAAAGAGGGGGCAGCACCTCCTGCTGCCTAAAGCCAGAAGGCAGGAGCAATTTGTCCATAACCAGTGCCAGAAGAAAGCTGTTATAAAATCCTGCCCTCACACATGATCCCTTATTGCTTAGCAATATTAAAGAGATGAAAACACGCAGCAGCAGCTACCAAATGTGACAAAGCTGAGATTCCTTTTGCCTATGGAATGCCTCAGAACATGGCAATCCATCAAGAGTAAGTGACTCCTTTCCATTCATCCAGAGGTGGAGGTTTCTTGCAACACCACAATACTAACACACATATTGCCACCCACATTATGACCTGCTCCTGTCCCCACGATTGGGAATGGCTCCAGGGAAGAAAGATGCAGCTGTGTAGCCCTGTGCAAGCACTATCCTCTAGCACTGCTGCAGGCCAGTGTGATTGTGCACATTAGCAAACTTCTCACTGGCACCTGATCTGGAACAAAGCTGAGGAAGAAGAGAGGACTTCAGCCCATGCCTGCTCTTCTTTGCTGCTGCAGGCTTGCTGTGTGTTTTTGTTCCTGAGAACACGCTATGCAGAACAGTCACCCACTTCCCACAGAGCCTGGAAATGGCTGTTTCCTCACCTCATACATAGCCCACCTCTGCCCTCTGGCAGGCTGAACATGATGCCCTGCTATTCCTGTCTAAATCCCAGCATAAAATCCACCTTCCAGTTTAGTTAAGATCCCATCCTCTGCCTCTTAGCAATACTCATCAGCCATTTCCAAAAGCCATGCAGCACACCCTGTCCCCGGGACACCACGAATGCACAAAGGAATCGGAAACCTAAGCTACCAGTTTTTCAATCCCATGTTTCTTTTATTTCTGTTCAGTTGAATGGAAGTCATGGAGTTAGTACATAATTCCCAAATCAATCCCCTGACCGGGCGCAGGGCCAAGGGACGTTAGGCTGCAGCGATCCCAATGGCCTTTGGCAACAGTGACCTGACAGCAGGCTCTAAAGTGTATTTGTTTCTCCTTGGAGAAGAGTTGTGCTTTGGGATCTCCCCTCCTACTGTTTCTCATCAGCCTGCTGGGGCATGGCAAGAGTGGGATGGCATCACCAGTGCAGGGCTGAGCTTGCCACCTCCCAGCCACAGAGGTTATGCTGGCACAGAGGAGGCGCTGGATCCCTCCTCAGGGAGGGATCCCTTTCCAGAATGCTATGGCAGCCACCTTGCAAGGCACCGCTCTGCTCTGAGAGCATTTTGGCTAAAGCCTGTTGGGTTTTGAGAAGGGACTGCAGCAGATTACTTGGGGCTTATGTCTGGTTTCCAAATGAGAAGGCATGATGAACCACCTGACCAACCAAGCACCCGTGAAACCCTAATTCAGACTGATCTGACAATTCAATAAATAACTCCTCACCTTGGAGAAGGTGGGAAACAAAAATGGAAGGAGGAAGGGATGGTTGGAAGAACACTGCCCCCATTCCCTCCTCCGATGTACACACACACACACACACACACGACAAATAAGGGGTTTAAAAAGCTTTCAGGTGGGTTTGAATTCATCTAGTAAAGGAGGTGTAAAAACCAACCAGCCCACCCCTGCACACTTCCAAAGCATACAGAGATGAAGCTGGGTAAAGGTCAGTTGTGACTGTGCCTCTCTCCCCAGCTGCTCAAAGGTGGCACTGGTGGGCAGGAGCACCAGCTTAGTGCCCCTTGCTGGCACTGTCTTGAGCTTTTCTGCCCTTGCCTGGAAAAGGAACATTCCTCCCTCTCTCCAACAGCAGCAATGGCAGCAGTGTATAGCAGCAGTGTGGGGTAAGATGTCCTGAGTAGGGTGCATGAGCTATGTCCTAGCAGCTGCACACCATCCCCTTGGGTCCTCTCAGCCCAGTAACAGAGCCCACCCAGCTCTGGCGCTCAAGGGAGGGGACAGCTCAAAATAAATAGGGCACCAGTTATGGTTTTGGCTGTGGCTCTAGAGCCATGTGATGCAGGACTGTTTTGCTAACAGTTAAGTTTAGGCCAGTAAAACCCAAAGAATCCTGGCTCTAACGCCAGAGTTTACTCTCAAAGTTAAAAACAGGACAGAAAGGGGACAAAAGCAGGCAGGCAGGGAGGGACAGGCAGGCCCAGTCCTTTCCTGGCCGAGGTCAGAGGCACGTGGAACTGTCACAGTTAGAGCGGGAGAAGGGACAGGGAGGGAGCAGTTAGTGCAAGTTTTCCCACAAACACAAAACTCCTCGGCTTGCTTCTCAGTTAATGACAAGAACACGCAATGGGGTAACGTATCCGAGAAGCAAATCCATTTTCTCCTCGCCTCCTTAGCAAGGCTTCACAGAGCGGGAATGGTCATGCTCCTCCACAGCCTTGGGAAGGCGAGCGCTTTGGTCGGAGTCCCTCACTCCAGGCAGAGGACTGGCATCTCCCTACGCCAGCAGCTCCAGTGCCTGGGGAGGGAGCACGGGGAGAGGCAAGGGGAGAGGAGGGAGACAAGCTCCCTTCCTGACAGGAATCCCAGCTAGCTGCAGGGAGGCCAAGGCAGTCTGGCAGCACATCCCTCCTGCTGCTGCTGTTCCCCTGCTCTAGCTTTTCTCCTTTGGCGACTTGCTCTTGGAGTCATGCTTGTTGCCCAGCAGCTTAAGCACCTTCATGGGCTTGAATTTGCCTTTCTTCTTGCTCTCAGTCTCTGTCTCCTTGTGAAATTCTGGGGTTGCAAAGGGAGGTTGTTACTGCAGGGTGCTGATGGTTGTACACACACACACACAACAACAGGGGCAAGATAGCCATGAATGAAAGCCCTCCACTGCATGCATACTTCATTCTGTGATAACAGGGGTGCACAGAGCAACTGTGCCCCAAATTTTAACAGCCCTGGAGGAACAGCTCCAGAGTCTACACAGAAGAGATTCTCCCCTGCACAGTTCCATCAATGGCTTGTGCTGCCCCTTGCTGGGGTCAGCAGTGAAAACATCGCTTCAAAGATCTTATCCAATGTTTCTTACCTTTCCTTTTAATCATGGCTTCCAACATTTTATCTTCCTCCTCTTCTCTGAAAGAAAGAATGGGAAAGAGGTCAGCAACTCAGCCCTGAAAACAGCTGCTCTATTGTTTGAGGCTAGAGAACCTCCTCCTTCTAACTCACGGACGGGCAGATCCATCACTGTCTTGTGAGCATTTGCTACCAGCAGGATAAATCTGATTCGCCGCACATACTGTCCTGTCTTTCTCACACAAAGCATTTAAACAGACAAGGACTGGGAAGCCTGGGAAAGATTTCAGCAACAGGGACATCTCGGGACACCCCCACAGGCTGCTCACATGGCACTGAGTCAGACAGGCTGTGTTTTTCCCCCTCCCTCCGCCACTCCAGTCCTCACTCACCTCTGGCGGTCCTCATCCAGGCAGTTCACAATGGCATTCCTCTGCTCAATGATGGTCACCAGCTCCTGCATCAGCACCTTCTCCCTCTCTCGGTCCTCATCAGTCCAGTCCTTCTCTACCAAGCCAAACCCCAAAGAACAACAGGCAATAAAATGGCTGAAGGAGCTCTGAAATTCAGAGCTTTGGGGCAGAGATCTCCTAGCATGTTTCCCTGCTATCCTGCCACGTTGCAGGGCCGGTTGGGCTAGCAGTGTTATGTGGGAGAGCACTGCAGGCACCCTCCCATGGGGATCAAAGAAGCATGTCCTTGCACAAGCCTGGGATGTGCAGTGAGATGCGACAGTGGCTCTAGAGGCAGCTGATAGCACTGGCAGCCCTACAGATCTGTCTCTCTTCACCTGAGGCCCATGTAGACAGGGGAGATGATGCCCAGGGGTAAAACCGACATTAACTACATCCAGAGTGATGCTTTACCTGGCTTGTTGAGGAGGCAACGCAGTTCATACTCCACATCTGACTGCCGCTGCTCCAGATTCTGCTGCTTGAAGCTGCAAGGGAAGGGGCACTGTTGGGAAACTGATAGGCTCCAGAGAGACAGAACATCATCCCAAAGTACAGGGTGAGCTTGGAAAGAGCCAGTAAGATGTTGATCTTCTCCAATATAGCCAGGGAGTGGCTGCAGATGATGCTGCAGGGGCTCTGGTGACTCTGAGTGGGTCAGCTCTGAACGTGTTTGGATAGGTTTATCTGCTTGCCCTCCTCCCCTCCCTTCTCCAGGCAAGGAGGGCTGAGACAGGGTTCTCTCCAAGACAATCTACCACCCCACACACTTACATGTAGATGAGCTCTGATTCGTGGCGCACTAGCATGTGCTTCTCATGGATGAGCTTGAACCAGTCCACAAGCAGGCTATCCTCTGGGATGTCTGCCAAGCAAAAGGACAATTCAGAGCCATCCCCAGCCCTGCAGGATCCCACCACCTTGCAGCAGGGCAAGCGAGGGGAGGGGCACTACAGCAAACCTGACCCAAGCCTCTTCCTGAGCCCCTGGGAGACCTTATCTCTTCTCCCACTGTGCCACCCTTGGGACACCTCCATGTCCAGGGTCTGGCTGTGACCATTCCTTATGGTCCAGGCCCAGCACAGCCCCTTTTGCTCTTCCAAATCCAGCATCAGCAGGGAGGAAGTCACAGCTCTGTCTCCTTGGCTGGACAGAGGGCAGTCCAAGGGTCCATCCTGCCCCATACCCACAGACAGCCCACTTCACCCCACATACCATTCTCAGCACTCCGAAGTTTTTCCTCCAAGGCCACCCCACGGTGCTCCAGCTGGTCCAGCTGGTGCTCAATGGCATCCATCTGCCCATAGATGTCTTCCTCAGGGATATACTGATCTGTCTGCACCTGCCAAACCATAAGGCAGAGACTGCCATTATCACCCACATCCAGTTTTGAGTGGTAACCCAAAGGCTGATCAACACTAACGAGGGCAGGGGGACAACAGAACACTCCACCTAGGCATGGATTTGAGATCCCCAGCCCACTCTGGATCAAAGGGAGACCCTGGTGTTGCCACCAACAGGGTCTAGCCTAGACATCATCCTACCCAGCCACGTGCTGCAACCCTACCCATACATGCATCAGCAGGATGCATGTACACAGCTATGGCCCTGGGGGACAGCACAAAGCTGGCCTTCCCCACCTCAGCTCTCAAGAACCCTTTTACCTTGCGTTTGATCAGTGGGAAGCCATGACCTGGTGCAGGAGGACGCACTGGCTTGGAGCCCTTAGGAGGTTTCTTTGCAGAGGGGGAGGCAGCAGGCGATGGCTTTCGGTTAAAGGGGTTCTCCTTACAGGAAGACTGGAGAGGGGGGACAAAAGGAGGTGAGGGGCCAGTAAAGGGAAGAGATATAGCATCCCAACAGCTGGGACTGAGCAGACAGGGCAGCCCCACATCCTCCCGGAAGAGGAACACAGTACTCCACCAGCAGCCGAGCCATGGGGCGAAAACCAGCAGTGCTCCTCTTTGGCATCAGTTCCCCAACATCTCCCTAACAAGCATGCTGAATTATTTTCCTTCATGGTTCCCCTCCTATTTGCTCTGAATACATGACATCCTGCCTCTTCTCTAGCACATCGGGCAGGCAGAGTATGAGTAGAGCCACCATTTAGCAAGCACATGCCTTAGGCTTGCTTTCAGGGCATCACAAACCAAACCTACCAAAGGGGCAAGCCTAGACTCATGATTCCCACTTGGTGATGGACAGGGAAGAAAAGCCCCTCAATTTGGATGAGAGGAAGGTCACCACCTCACCTTCAGCTGCGGCTTGGGCGAGGCAGGCGTCTTAGGGCTTCCAGCACCCCCATCTGAAGCCAAGAGGATGGGTGTAGGGCTAGCCCCGGCTGGAGGCTTCAGAGGCTGCCGGCTGGGGCTGGTCTTTAAGCTGCCAGTGGAGACGCTCCTGCTGGCATGCAGGGTGCCGGGCTGCACCTCCCCGCTGGCCAGCTCGCTGGAGGAGGAGAGGGAGGAGGTGTGGGAGAGGCTGGCTGGGACAGGAGGGCTCTCGCTGGAGGAGACGCTGGCCAGCGGCGTGTCAGTGCTAGAGGTCTTGGTGGCCGTCGGTGTGTGGACAGTGGGCTCGGAGGAGCTTTTGGGCACGGAGGCCTCATTGGTGTCACCCAGCACCTTGGCTGAACTCTCGGAGTTGATGCTTTCGAGGCTGAGGGCTGGAGAGGGGGTGGAGGATGATGGCTCAGAATGTGACAACCTGGAGATGGGGTGGTGGGCTGCAAAGCAAAGGGAAAGCTCAGGGCAGAACAGGGGGGCAGGCGCGAGAGGTATGTACTGGAGCGCAAAGGGAACCAGTGCCTGTCTTCAGTGAAGATGGAAAGGACCTTCCAGCACAAAGGCCTTGTCTGCAAATGAGGTATTCCAGTGGGTAGAGAGCTAACACAAGTCCCAGCATAACCATCAACGCATAAAGGCCTGGCCCACAAGGGTGATGCAAATGTCCCTGGGAAAGGGATAAGGGAGCAGTGGGAAGCTCACCTAGGGGGGAAGCACTGGGAGCTCGTGGAGCTGGCCGCTTCTTCATCTTTGGGCTGCTGGTGGGAGTGATGCCATACCAGGGGTGGAGAGGCCTGGCAGCAGCCTCGCTCTGTTCCTGCTCAGGCGTGCTTTTTTGGGTGGCAGTGCTCTCCTCTTCTTCCTCATCATCCTCCTCAAAGGGGTTGTACGGTTTGGGCTCTATGGCACCAGGCCTGCTCTCCTCACTCCTGGCTTTCCCCACCTCCTCCCCATCCTCCTCCTCTGGAGTCCTACTCGGGGTCTCATGGCTGCTGCCTGGGGGAGGAGGGGGAGCTGGCTTCTTCTTGGGCTCTGCCTGCACCAAGGCCATCCACGGTGGGTCCTTGGCTCTTGCAGCAGCTCCAGCACTGGCAGAAGAGAAAGAGAGATTGAGGTGGCAAGGAGCAGAGGCAAGCTGGGACGGCAAGGCACAGGACAGGACTTAGCCCTCAGGGGAAAGGATGGCTGGAGCAGGATGTCTTCCATGCAGAAGCAGCTTTCTTATCCAAGGCTGGCCCTAGTCTTCCCGAAACACAAAGGGTCTCATTCTCTGCAGAGTAACCCATGGGCCTGAAGGAAGCAGTTTGCCTGACTTGCCCACTGGGCCCAGTGTTTCAGTTTCCAAATAGCAGCCTCTGAGGCTGAGTTTCACGGGCACAGCTGTTCTCCCCTTCCCAACACTGTTCCTACACTCAACTCTGCTGCCCAAGCTGTGGAGGGGGTGGGAGTTGAGATCAGACACCTTCCCTCATTGGTCATACTCCCCTCCTACATTTCAGAGGCTGTTTGTCACCTTACCATCTGAGCATCCCAGGGATGGACTTCTCTTTGCTAACTCTCATGGCTGGAAGCACTTCTGCTCCTCTGGGTAGGCACAGCCCACAGGAAGCCCACACCATGGCTCAGTGAATCATTGCTCATTGGGAAAGCTGCCATCACTTGCCATGTGCACCCGCTCCTTGGCTGCTGCAAATGCGGGTGCTTGTGCAACCTCTGTCCCAAGAATAGGCAGGAAGAAACCAGCACCAGTGTGCTCCTGGGTAAGAGACCAGGAGGTGTAAAGGTTGCAGCCAGGCACTCACAACATCCCTGCACTGGACCTGTCCTGTGACATGCCCTCTACAGGGCAGAGAAGTGTCCCCTTCTCAGCATCCACAAGCAGGACCATTTAAGAAGGCCTTTGGCAGCCTGCACGTGCCACAGAAGCATCTTTCTGAAGGTCCAAACTCTCTACAAACCCAAAGAGACAGCAACTCTGGGAGGTATGGACAAACACAGACAGCCTGACAGGGAAAGGACCTGATCATAGGCTACATCCTCATAAAAGCATGGGCTGACAGAAGTGGGAGAGAGGACCACAGCTGAGGTGTCCCTGTAGCCCCAACTTGCTACAGGGTTTCTGCATGTCGTCTGAGAACAGAAGGACGTACCGATCAGAGGAGCAGGGTCTTCCCCGGGGTTTTGGGACAGGGGGGCTGGGTTCAGGTACCCTACCTAGAAAGACACAGGGTCAGACTGTCACAACATCAAAAGGACATGAAGAAAGAGGTAAAAATCAAAGAGGCACCTCTGGCACATCTCCCCATGGGAGATTCCCACTCTGAAGAACTGGTGTTTCTCCCACCATCAGTGCAGTCAAGTTAACCCCAAACATCCCCTTTGCCTTTTTCTCTCCAACCTACTCCAGGACCTGCACCTGGAGAACTGACATGCCCCTCTGTCCCCATACCTGCAAACAGCCCTAGGACTGCCACCTCCCCTCCACACTGGCAGCAACCCTGGACAAGGGAGGAGGCAGGCATGAAACCTAGCATGCTCTCCCCACTATGGTATGGCTGACAATCAAAGAACCAGTGTCTAAGCCTGAGATTCATGTGGAAGCAAAAAGGTGTCAGGCTGCAGAGGAGTGAAACTCATTGCACCTCAGCTGCTAGAGAGGTGAAGGTAACTCCTGCCACCACTGTGCTCTTACCGTTCACCATGCCAGGCACACACTCGCTGCCCTCACTCTGCAGAGTGGACCTGGGCCGAGGGACAGGGTAAGAGGTAGGCGGGGAGAGGGCTGAGGCATCGGTGCCCCTCCTTGGGGCAGGGGTGGGCCGCGTGTCTCTGAGCCGTCCTTCCAGCGAGCTGGCTTTGTCCTGGGGGAGCGCTGTGGGCTTGCTGGGAAGGGGAGGTCTGGGCGGAGTTTGGGAGACGGGAGCAGGGGCCACCGCTGTCTCTGCTTTGCCTCGTGTGCTGTCCTTCTCCGCTGGGCTAGCTAGCTCCTCTGCAGGCACAGGGGTCGCTGCCGTGCTGGCCAGGGAGTCACCATCGCTCTTCCCCACCTCTGTTCCTATAGGGAAGCCATCCTCATCCGCGCTGCCAGCTCCAGTTTCAGTTCTTAGCTCTGGCGACTGCCGGTCTGGGCTGGGCCTCCTCTCCACCTTCCCGCCCATGGCCAATTTACCACGATGCTGAGTGCAGACAAAAGTCCCTGCCTCTGACCCGGGCTTGTATGACCCAGGGAGCAGTGTGCTGGAGCACTCCTTACACCTGCAATGAGAAGAGAGAGCCCCATGAGATGGGAGGCACCATCCCGCCTCTCAGAGAAGGCAATGGTCCTGGGCTGTGCAGTACTAAATCCTAGTGCAGTCTTGAGGAAGTCACTCAGGAAAGGAGAGGAACAGAGAAATGACACCATGACACTGTGTGAACCCATGGGGAGTACTCGACTCAAATACTGTGCGCATTTGGGTTCCTCCTTTAACTCAGAAAGGACTGAATAGGTGTGGAAGGGCAGCAGCTGGTATTGGGATACCACATGGTTTCCAGACCTGGAAAAGATGCAGCTGGTGCTGAACTTGGAGACAGAACTACAAGATCACTGTGGCCCTGGGAGGGGAACAGGGATCAACCATTCATGAAACAGGGAGTATCAACTGGAATTATGGAGCAGCTGGCTCAGAACCAACACTAGGAGGCTGTGGGGCTGCCTTGTGGTGGGCAAGGGTCCTGGCTTGGTCTCCCATTCACAATGCTGACCATGGACCCTACCAGGGTTATGGCATTTGGCTGGAAGGATAAGGAAATAATGCAGTAGGCCCGTTCTTAGATTCTGCCTTGCCTGTTGAAACCAGGCTAAATAGCTTCCTGCCCTTCACTGTGTCACACCTCCTGCGATCATCCACTCCTTCCCTGCTGAGCCTGTGAATCCTCCCTAAGGAAACCCTCCAGAAGCAAGTGTAATACCCAGTGCTGGCAACCAAGTCAGCCCTTTTCCACCTGGGAATGAAGGTGGATAACATCCATGAAAGAGAGCCAAGGGTAAGAGGCTGATCAAGCACTCCCACGAAAACCAAGCTTGTTCCTTCTTGTCAGAATACTTGCTGCTTGCAGCAGCTGACTACACTGCAAGCAGATAATTTTGGTGAGGAATTCTGCTCTGGATGTCCAGTTGACTGGGATTTCCTTTGAAATCTAGAGCAGAAATGTGAGGACACAGGAGCTGTAGAGAGAAGGGGTATGATGAAATGAAGAGGTGGCAAGTTCAGACAAGAGGAGAAAGAAGTTTGTTTTGGTTTTATCTCTGTCAACCCGCAGAAAACACTGCCACAGGACATTTCCAACCAAGCAGCACCCATGAATCAGCAGGGGTGGGGATGTGTGTGTGGAACAAGAACAGAAAAGCACAGAAAGGCAAAACACAAGGATCTTGCTGCTCAGTCTGAAGGGCCATGAGCTGTGCAAGGCAGACAGGACACCTCTCCTATTCTTGGCCATGCGTGATTTGCACCTGCAAAGCTCCTGGTTTTGCCCCAGCTACAGATGGAAAGCTTGATGGGCTCCAGCTCAGCTCCCCTCCTTTGACATTGTTTCTATGACACATCCCTGGCTGGTTTAGGCAGGTATCCTGTATCTTCTCTATGGTTCAGTATTTCTGTCCTCCAGTGCCAGCTGCCCACTTGCCAATTCAAGTCCCATGGCCCACATAAGAGATCTCATCCCTTCATTGTCAGAGCAGGGAAAGCAAAGTGAAATGACTTCACTGGTGCTGCAGGTAAGGACCTGCACCTAGGGAGTAACCACAGAGCTGCTGACGTCTAATCCCTCATTCCTCAGTTTGGTAACAGTCTGCAGTTCCCCAGATGCTCCTCTGATGCTCAGCACCACGCCAAGCAACGTGGGAGCCTGTATATCCAGTTGAGGATGTGGAATGTAGGTAGGAGGCCCTAGCTTAGACCTCACTGGAAAGTGGTGGTGGGAGGCAGGTGGTAAAGAGGCAGAGCATCCTGGTTTATGAAAGTGGGAGAAGCACCAGGGGCTGGGATCTCAAGTCACTGAAGTGGGAAAGTGCAAGAGAGCACAGGAGGCAAGCAGCACAGAGCTGGATACAAGGGCCCACTCAGACAGCACTGGGACAGGAGCCTGGCAGGCAAACAGACCCTCTCTAGTACCATCTCATGCACTGTTTTTGATGCTCCGTGTTACCCAAGGACGCAGACACACACAAAGACAGGGTGGCCACAGACCCCCAGTCTGCTGAGGAAAGCGTCCAACCCCTCCAGGCCTGGTCATGACATACCTAAAGCACTGGCGGTGGTAGAGCTTGCCCTCAGCCAGGTAGCGCTGGACCAGATGGACGTGCTGCTGGCAGGCTGCACACGTACTGCTGAGCGTGCTGCGCTGGGACTGCTCCAGTGGGTCCGAGGGGGCATCGTCCTGAGACACACAATGCACGGGGAGATCAGGATGGCAGCACAAGCTGCTCCCCAGCCCACTGCTCCACCAGAGCAGCTGTTCCTATGCAAGGCCATTGCTGTGTGTTTGTGGCACCAGTTCAGGGTCTGACAACACAAAGAACAGCTGCCTCTAAATCCAGGCACATGCAGGCTGCCTCTTCCCAAATTAGAGGGGGCCACTCCAAAAAGTGCCTTGCTCCTATCTAGGGCTGAAGGACTGTGGAAGGGACTAATCTAAACCCCAGGTGACAGCAGGGACCTGCAAGAGAAGCCTTTCTTTTTGGAAAATGTGCCATCCCAGACATATGCTAAAACCTGAAATAAAGGGCCAAGAAGAAAAAGCCATCTTTTCTGCTCTTCTAATCCCAAATTCCTGTTCTTTACTCATCTGCAGAGTCATCAACCCATAGGAAGAAGGGTACTTGTGCCCCAGAGTGGCTCCAGGCAATCTGGCACCAATCTGCCCAACCTCTTGACTTCCATGGACTTCAGTCCATTGATTTCTAGGGAGAAATCACACTCTCAGCTGGGTCCTCCAAGGAACCAAAATCCCAAACACCCCTCCCACCCCAAATATGCAGGTAGACCCTACAAAGGTCGATCCAACTGTGACAGGCTCTCATCTCCTGACCCACAGTGCGGGGAGCTCCACTGCCTCAGGCTGGCTTTGAATTAAGAGATTAGGTACCTGTGGTGCTGGCGGACTCTCAACTGCAGCCACGGGCTTCTTGTGGGACAGCAGAGGAGGAGAGGAGTCAGCAGCTGGGTGCTTCATAGGCAGAGGGACGCTGGCTGGAGGCAGAAGGCAAAGGAGGATCAGGCACGGAGAGGAGCAGTGACTCACACCACCCATGGGGGAGAAGGGGAGGGAGAAAGAAAAATATCATCGAGCCTTGTGACATAGGACAGGACTTGCCACTCCCAACGCTTCAGAGCCTATTTTCGGTGGAAGAGACAAACACTATCTAATAATGGGTCTGCTGCGAGGCTGCCAGAGAGGCTGGCCCTGCTGTGGATCCCCTTCTGTGGACCAGGGATACCAGCCTCTCACTGCGACTTTATTTACATCAAATGCTGCTTGGCTTCCTCGTAACCAACTCCCTAAGCAATGCTTAAAGCCCAGAGCATCTTGGGTAGCTGCTGATGTGTTGTTGTGACTCAGTGGGCCCCAGGGCTTCCAGGCTGTCAGCACGTCTGCAAGCATCTCCTGCCCATCAGGGCTGGCACTCACACACCAGTCCCCCCCTCCTTGGCTGGAGGCCAGCATCCCTGAAGAAGTACATGCACATGGAAGAGATTTATCTGATGCTGTGGCTTGAAAGCAGAGCAGAGGAGATCTGCAGCCCTCATCTCCACACAGGAGGACTGCCCTAGAAGAGGTGTCTCAGAGCTAAGACTCAAATCAGGTTGCAGTTGCAAGAGCAGATGAGCTAATCTGACACACTCAACCCTGGTTCCCCTCCCTCTGTTCTCCAGTCATTTCACACTTACAGATGTGATAAAACTTGGCTGCAGAAGGCGGGCTGCCTATTAAGGTTTCTCTCATTTTAAAGCAGATCATAAAGGGGTCTGATGAGCACCAGGGGCAGTGACCCAACCCAATGGATTGCAGAGGGTGGATTAACAAGGCATTCCTCCTTCCACAGCCTGAGCTGTTAAATCACTCCCCAGCTCTTGTGAAACCTCACCCTACTCTACTCCCTGTTCTGGGCTTTTCTCACTGGCACCAGCAAGATCCAGGAGAGGCAGGTACTACCTGCTCCTCTCCTTCCTCACAAACACACACGGCTCCCATTTGCCATAGCAAGGAGGAAGCACTAAGTAATACTAGGTTTCCTGTACTCAAGTAGGGGCAAACTGGAAGCCAGAGGGGTAGGAGGACACTCACCTTGGCTGGGGTTGTTGAAATGGTTGTAATACTGAGACACGTAAGTCATGATGCTGAGGCAGTCAGGGACTTGCATGGAGACCATGTCATTGGGATCTAGCAGGGCTGGGATGCCCAGCTCCCGCTCTGCCAATTCAAAGGCCTGCAAGAGCAGCAGAGAGAGGCATTAAGGAGAGAAAAACTGATGCTCTCTGAAAAATAACAGAGAAATCAAATTGTAAGGGCCCTAGGAAGGTTAAGTAACAAGCCTATGGCATCCCTCTAGGACAAGAATCCCAGACATGCCGCTTTGACTGGAAAGGGGGCAACAGAAGCAAGGGAGTAAGATGCTGCAGATGCCCTTTCCTGTAAGGCATTTCAGCTGCCTGTGCCCCTGCAATGCCCACCTGAAGGGTCCTGGTATCTGGCTGCTGCACTGAGACAGGGAGGATAACTTCCAGAAAGTCTCAGTTTTCATTGGAAAAAATGCCAAACCAGTGTTTCTGCAATCCGTGAAAGTGCCACACCACCAGTGCCCTCATGCATGAGCCTGGCAGAGCCTCAGCTGGCACTATGAAGGGCTGGCAGATACTTGCACTGACACAGCCAAACAGCAGCTCTACTGAGGAGTGTCTCCAGCCATTCCAAATGCTCACCCCACAGAATCACTGACTGCCCATCCTTTCATGCTCTGGGGTGCCACATCTTTCCCTCTCACAGTTAACACAGCCACTCCAGCTCAACAGCCAGCAGCCTGCTGCTTGCCCAGCTTGAAGGGCTACTTCGGGAATTTTCTATGTCTCAGCAAGTAGAAATGACAAGGACATTGTGATAAGAAGCACACAGCTCCTACAATGGCATACATGGGTACTTGAAAGGAGGGTGTGAAGGAGGAAAATAGCTGTGAGAGGTCTCCGTTTAGTGGTGCATGGATAACTGGCTGTATGCTGGCCATCCTGCTCTTTTGCCAAGGGCAGTGTATCGACATTGACGTCCAAGGGGAGCATATGTGAGACTATGGCAGGGACTGAAGAGAAAGCAAGTCAGGAGGGGATGGGAGTAGTGTGGGCACTGAATTGTGAGGTACCAGGTGCAGGGTGTACATAAAGACTGAAGGTGCCTGGTCTGTGGGGCACAGAGTGCTGTGCAGGGTGTGGGATCTGAAGAAAAGAAAGAGAGAAATAAATGAAAATGGGTATCTACAGGAACCAGGGATACAAAATGTCCCCTGTGGACACCCAGCTATGCTCAGCCTGGTTTTAAACTGATTCTCTGGACCTGCTGAACACGAGGCTGCAAGCAGTAAGGAGAGACCTCAGCTTAGGGGTTACTAACAGGACAAGAAACCCATTGTGTGTCTCCTGAATGGGAAAAGATTGTTGCTAATGGTTGAAAGGGGCCAACTGGTCTAGGACAGGCCCTGGCCAAGACACAACTGGAGAGTCCTAATCCTAAAACCCCAGATGACTTAGCTCAATTCATCTTGGGAAGGTGATGGCCCAAGTCTCTCCATGGACTATCAGATGGAGCCTGCAGCAATTAGATCTTTCAGCAAAATTAAAACCAAACAAGGCTACCGCTAGCCCTTGGAGCTGGGCATCTCCCCATTCCCCACTGCCTGCTTGTGTTCTTGGCTCCAGCTTTCCCAAGCAGAAGGGGAACATTGCTTCCATTGCCTGCAAGTCTGGAACAGCTGAGGTCAAATAGATGTTGCACCATTTAATCTTCACCTGAGATGTTGGCAACTATCAGGATAACCATTTTATCTTCTCTGCAGTACAGGCTGGAAGCTGATGTTTCACATTCCCTTATGTTTCCACAGAAGCTCTTGCCTGTTACTTACACATACAGATTTTTTCCTTACACCCTCACCACTGTCACAAAGTCCTCCCACACTCCATGACCTCCATCAGGTCATTCTCATGTCCCTTCCTCCTTCCATGAACTGCATAACAGGGACTCACCAAGCGGTTATTCTCGTAGACATCATCCTTGGAGAGAGAATCAAAGTCTCTGAAATGAGAAAGCACAAAAAAGTCACATGAGATGCAGAGGAAAAGAGCCCCAATGCCACCACACACAGGTTCTCAGGACAGCCAACCTTACAACAACTCAACATGTAAGAGCTTAGTTAAACAAAACCTTGGCAAAGCAGCTCTTTGGGTTGTAAAGGGATAAAGAAACCAAAGGGGAATTGCAATAAAAACCAGAAAGCAAGTCCCAAATGGGTGGTGACCAGAAAATTAAAATGTCATTCAGGTCTCTCTTTACCCACTTACAATTAGAGCTGCAGAAATGCCAGGGCCACATTCCAATGAGCACCATGCACCGCTGCAGTGAAGGGTGCACAACATCACCCCCAACTTGCCCCTCCAAGGCCTCAGGCACAACAGCAGGAGGAGGATGGGGAAGCAGATTCCCCCGCCTCAAGACAAAGAGCTGCCTGCACTAGATCTCTCTCTCTCCTACAAGGCTCCTTAGATAAACCTCCATGCACCACCTTAGGGGGTTTGAGGTCACCTCAGGATTTGGGGTGACACAGGAGGCCTTCAACGGTGCTCTGTCCTCGCTTGCTCCCCAATACTCTCAGTACACAGCAAACTGCCTGTGGCCGCAGCCTTTTCTGCAAGGCAGCTTCAGGTTCCACAGAGAGGAGCCCCAGAAGTTCCCAACCTGGGCACTTTGTGGCATTGCTTGATCCCCTGGATGTCTTCACTGGGATCAAATCAGCCTGGCCACAGGGACTGATCAGCTGCCTCCATCAGAGGAGCAAAGGGAAGCAGGTTAAAGCAATCTGCAGGTTTTCAATAGAGGGGGAGAAATACAGGAAGGAGTTAGTTATGCCATCTGCATGTGTGTGTGGGTATAATGTGTGAAAACAGCATCATGCTAAACTGATTACAGCCCCTTCCTGCCAAGGATCTCAGCTTTGTTACCAAAAAAACCCCTCCTCATGCAGCAGCTTGGTGTGACTGCTAACTGGATTCACAGCCCCGAGAGGTTTGGGGTCAGACAAAGCCACCCCAATGGCCCACAGAGACATGCAAAAGACAGACTGATGCAGAGGGACGATTCAGATTCAAGGTGGGGAATGTAACCTTCACCCCAACTGTGGTGAGCAGGAACTGTGCGAGACAACGAATCCGCCGCAGAGAAGGGCTGCGGGAACCTCTCTTGCTCCATCTCCCTTTGGCTTTTACTGCCTTTTCCTGTAACACCAACTCGGCGTGCCCCGGCAACGGCACCGCACTGCAGGGCAAACAGCCCCTTCTCGAAGTCCCTCATGTGCGCTTCCCAGCCCTGCAGAGGAAGCCCGGGATGAGCTCAGGAAGATTCCCCAGCTGCCTGCACCACCATAAAACTACACTTCCTCCGTTCAAAGAGGCTGCTGGTGCAGTTCCCTCCCAGGCAGATGAAGCTGCAGCCGCTTGCTGCTGCGGGAGCAGATGAGGTGGACAGGCAGGAGATGGGCTGGATGTTCAACTCTGTGTCAAGCGCCTTTCTGACGGCTCATGCAAATGCATGCACAAAACGCAGCCTCTTCAACATAACCACAACTTTTTCCTCTCTACACACTGGTAAGAAAAGGCTTTGAGTTGCAGCCTTTTTCTTTGACGCTAAAACTACTGCCTTCTTTATATTTATGACTAGTTTCCACTGGGAGAGGTTTTTTCCCTAAGTCATTTTTTATTCCCTAGAGAACTCCTTTAACCTTGCTGCATTTTTTGTATGCTTTTGGTTTGGTTGTGGGTTGTTTTTTTTTACCTTTTAAAGAAAATACCAGTTTGGGAACACAGGAGAAGCGATGACAGCTAAATTATACATCAACTGCCTTTGAAACGTTCACTGACTTTCATTTTGAATACCCTCACTTTCAGCACATGGGAGTGATACAGCTGGAAGCTGGAATACCCCTTGGTGGCCTGGGCTGAGAGAGTATTTTTTGACAGATGAAACATCATGTCCACTCCACTCTGCCCCAGCAAAATAAACCTGTTTTAGTAAACCAAAGCAAATTCTGCCTGGGAAAGCAGATGTCAGCAGAGAGGACGTGAAGCTCAAAAGGTAATGGACGTGGGGCTACCAAGCAGCAAGGGAATAGAAGTTTTCCAGTAAGGGAGGACTGCAGACTCTCAGCTTTTACCCAAGATACTGAAGTCCACCAGTGTAAGGCCTGAGGCATCACAGTGTATTCAGTTCCTCTCTGCTGCATTTCCCAGCTCCTGCTCCAAACAAGCCAAGCAGGACTGCACCCATCTCCATCACTCCTGATATGAGCACTCCCTCATGGTGCTCTGTCGCGTGACATCCCTGCGGCTCCCGGCATGCTCCCTGTATTGACATGCAAGGAGCATGGCTTCTCAGGCATGGGGGAAAGTCACCCCAGATGTACCCCTCCCCTCCACATGCGGATGTGTCACATTATTTCCTTGCCCTGATTTCAGCAGCCTTTCATCCAGTCCTGCTCAGGCTCCTCTCCTGACAACACTGCAGTCCAAGGGATTGGATGTAAGAACAGCCAAGAATCTGGCTGTCCCAGTTAAACAACTGTCTTGATTCAGCAAAGCCCAGCATCATAGCATATCCTGGAGTAGTATTTCCATGCAAATAACATCCCAAGCTTTTACCTAATTAGATACATGCAGAGCCATTAAGCACTCTGGGGTTTCAGGCAGCTGCCAGTGAGCACAACAGACCCAGGGAAGGGGGGAAGGGTACAGCTAAAACCAGAGCTAATTCCTGGATTCCTCAAATATAAATAATAACGGCAGTGCTGCATAATAGGCCCTTCAGCTTTCCAGGTCTTGCAGGGAAACGCAGGCAGTACTTGGGAATGAACAAACGAGATCCAGCCTGTAACCGAACCCACAGCTCCAGGGACACAAACCAGCACGGCTCCCATCTCTTTTCCTCAAGTCTCCATCTCTTTCAGCACTTGAAAGGCACGTGCCACGTTCTCTCAGGCTTCTCACCCCTGAATGCCAAGAGCATTCCCTAAGCTTTGGGGAGGCGGCACTGCTTGGGACGCTGAAAGATGATTTCTGCCTCACTAAGCTGCAGTAAATGCCTTGTAAACACTCATTTAATGCTTCAGATTTCTGGAGCACGGTGCAAACAAACATTAATCCCCACAGTCCACTATCAGCTTGGCCTGGATGCGCCCAGCTCAACTGACAAGGGAAAAAGAAGAGATTAAATGTCTCGCCTTGAGATCACACAGCCAGCGGCGCAGTCAGAGGATAAATCCAGGTTTCTCATTTCCCTGATTAGAACAGTGAGGCAGTGAATCCAAGTGAGGTGTGTACAGGAGCAGAGCTCGACCTTCGGCTTCATGGTTCAACACCCAGGGAACACACCTCACCCATGGTGGTCAGTTCAAGACATCTTTAGATGGATTCAGTAGACGCTGAGCACACCCAGCCTACTTCTTTCAAAGAAATCCCAAATGCTCTGGTGTTTCCAAGAGCTCACCAGGAGGCCATCCCTCTGATAACAGATGCTTTACCCCAAGACACTTGTGTTCAAATCAAGGGTCACACAGAAAATTGTCCTCAGCCTCACTTACCTACATAGCCTTTCACAACAGCCTCTTCCCCAGAGTGTCACATACCAGCACAGCCAAATGGGGGCACTCGGGCAGGGTCAGACAGCCGGGACGCACCAACAGCCACCACAGCAGCAAAAGAGAGCCTGGAGGATGAGGGTGCCAGAGCAATGGTGCCACACAGGTAGAGGAGAGAGCTTCAGCTCAGCTCCTGGGTAGATATGAGCTGCTCCCCTCTGCAACCCAAGGGAAAGCCAGCAGGAAGCAGGAAGGCTGAAGTTCTGCACTCAGCTGCTTTGGGGAGCAGCATGACCATCTTACATGGGCCAGAGGAAGACCACACAGGTCAGAAATGCACTCACAGACCCACACCATTACCGGGGTGACTGAAAGCACTTTAGAAAAAAGGCAACCACTTTTCCTCTGCAGTCAGATTCACTGCCTCTGATCTGATCTACCCACTTCCAAACTGGGACAGGCTGAAGGAGCTGGAATCAGATGAAGTGATGCTGCTCTCCTGCCCACCCTCTGAAAATCCTTCGACAGCATGCCATGTCCTTGTAAGGCCCTGGGCTTTGTCTCTACAATATAGCAGAGGACCTGTGAAGTCAGGACATCAGTTAGGACATCTGCCAGGAGCAGATTTAAGCCCACTGACAACTTAAGAGCAGTGGCTGCTGCCTAATGGGATGGTAAATATGATTAATGTGAAAGCATCAGGTGGTTTTAGTGGTGTTTATGTGAGCTTTCGCTGAAAAGCTTTTCCGTTGCCAGTTACTGTGCCGCTTACATTAAAGAAATCATTCAGAAACACAGTAATTGTAAGTGCTCCTATCTTTAATTTACCCCTTCCCATCCAACAAGCCTCAAGACAAAGCAAGCCCCAACCCAGGGGCTGCTGGAACACAAGAGCATGCAGCCCCCTCAAGACCCAGACTGATGCAAAGCCATCATACAGTTCAGCTCTTGGTGGCTCCTGAATGCCTCACTGAGGGTTTTGTAGCATCCACCTGAAACACAGCAGTTTGGCTCCTAGCCTACCTGTTCCCTACCTGTTCAGCTTCTGCTTGCAATAACACAGGCTGGTTTCCCCCTCTCATGGACACTGCAGCTCCTCAGCAGAGTCACTGTCAACCCTCTGCCTGCAAGAGGTTGCTGCTGTGACAAAAGGCCATCCCCAGGGGCAACTCAGAGAGAAGGTTTTGGTCAGTTCGGGCAAGCTCAGAGGAAGAGCCAGCAGTCCTGGAGCAAGAACGTGACAGGGGACACACCACCAGGCTTTGCTGACAGGCAAGGGGTGCGTGCACGCTGGAGGCAAGGCAAAGTGGGGCAGTGCCTACCTGCACTGCAAGGGCTACCAAAGACTGGAGCAGGCGGGAGGCGGGTCCCCAGCAGCGCTGGGGCAGGCACGGTTATGGCAGCAGGTCGGGGCAGATTCCTTCCAGCAGCTCAGCCAGTTTCTCCAGCCTGACACCATGCCCCCAGGCAATCCCCAACGCACCGGCTGCCTCCTGAAACTCACATTCCCCCTCAGAGCCACCCTTCGAAAGGGGGCTGATGGAGGAAACTCAACTCGGAGCCATTTGCTGGGGGAGGCAAGCAAGGCTTGATATCCCTGCTGGCACTTGCTACCTCCCGCTTCCACTGCGGCATCCACAGAAAACAAGCCAGAAGGGAATGCAAGAAGCAACCTGGCCCAGGGCTCTGCATGTTTCAGAGTGACTGCTTCTGGCAGCTGGGAATATCCCCATGCCAGGCAAGCCTCTGGTCCTTGGGAAGTGGGAATGCCCAACTCTCACGGAGGCAAGACACCCCATACCCAGCTGCAGGCACCGCTCCAGCTGGGTGCATGGACCTAGCTCACCTCCACACTCTCCCCAGCCTTAAGCCACAGGACTCTGCTAACCCTGACCTTGACGGGTCTGTGAGCGCAGGTCAGAGGGTCGCCCTCTGAATCACAGCACGCTTCATCCCGGTACCAACTGACTTCGGTAAGCACCAGAGCCCCTGCTGCGCTCCCTGCCCCTGACCCCCCCGCATCCATGCACATGGAGCCTCAGTCCCTCCCTACCAGCCAGCCTGGAGCCACTTCCACCGGCACCTCCACCTCCCCGGCTCCCTGTCCAGGGAGCCCCGGCCCAGCTCCTCCAGCCCCACCTCTCCTCCAGCCACCAAAGACCGCGGGCCGGAGCCGGGCCGTTCGAAACCACGTCCGTGGCCAGGCCGGTGCGGCGCGGCCTGCACGGCGGCCGCTGCACACTCACAGGAGGTCGGGCCGGTGCCGGTGCAGGATGGCGCAGAAGGCCAGGCCGTCGCGGAAGGAGGCGCTGAGGTCGCGGATATCCACGCCGCGGTACCCCTCGCACTGCCGGCGGCACCAGGCTTGCAGGGCACCCCGCGGGCCCGACATGGGGGCGGCCGCTACCGCTATCGCCGCCGCCACCGGGAGCACAGGGGCGGGGCGGGGCTGGGCGGGGCCGGTGGGTGGGGCCTACCGTAGCGGGCGGGGCTTGTGTATAGGGCGTAGTCTGGAGTCCCGGGGCACGTGGCGGCCGGGGCCCGCCGGACCCTATTCCCGGTGCCTGTCCCGATCCACCGGGAAGGGAGGAGTTCTGTAGGGTCTCCCCTGAGAGGAGGGAAGGGCTGGGAAAGGGGCGGTAGAGTTAGAGTCTGAGCAGCGGGGAGAAACACGGGAGGACAGGGGATGGAGCTGTCCCTCAGGAAGCGGGAATCCTAGGGGAATTACTGCTTCCCAGTTAGGGCAGGAGACTGGAGAGTATTCGCTTCACTGCTCTTCCCAGCTCAGGGAAGGCTCAATTATCGGATAAAATCCCTGAACAAAAGTTGCAGCCTGTTTTTTTCCGCACTGAGGATTCCCAGAGGGAACTGAAAACGGTTGGGATTGAATTCAAGCTTAACTTCAGCTAAAGAACAAAAGCACCAGACAACCTCATTTCTGGATCTTCTTCAGGCTCATCCATAAGGCTACTCCAGGCGCAAGCAGCCCTAGAGACACAGAGGACGTGGAACACACAAGGCAGCAGAGTAGGGGTGGGGTGTAGGTGACTGCCAGGGTAGGCTCAGCGCCAGGAAGGGCTTTGAAGCTGAGGACACTTGGAGTTGCCAGCAGCACTTCACAGGAAGCCCTGAAGTGGAGGAAGAGCGCGATACAATCTCAGGAACCCACGACACGGGGGAGATGGATTGTCCCAGGAGCTGGCTTGCACGCTCAGTGCGATGGTCTGACAAGGGCAGGGGGCATGCTATTAAACTTCATTTTGCTGCACACTGTGTGTTTTAGGCAAAGGTGGGCAATAGCTACCTCTGAAAGACCAATTCATCACACTGGTGTTGGGCTTACTGCTGCCAGCACCAAGTCAGCAAGAGTGCCCTTTCTCCATTTATTCATTTTTAATGGGATGTGTATTCCTTCTCCAGTCGGACCTCACAGTTAGCGCTCCCCTTCCTCTATTGCACTGTTACATTCTATTGCCCCATGGCCCCAGGGCTTTAACAAGAGAAAACCAAATTCTGTCTGAATGGCTTCCGCAGCCTCCCCCTTCAGTGCCCAAAATAAGCTGTGGTGTAAATCACAAGAAAAACTACTATGTAGGGAAAAAGGAAATGAAGCATTGTCTTCGGTTTGTAACGACCGAGCTGGCTGCTCAGCATCCCCCAGACCTGCCCAACAGTGTCTTCCTGAGGTATCTTAAGGAAGAGCTGGATCAGGGATGTGTTCTTGACTGTCTTTTCCAGGGTGCATAATCATGCTCGCCCCCTTCACAACTACAGGTCAGACACAGAGCAGATAACCCTGCACTGTGGCTCCCTCTGATAAAAACTGTTTTGACCAGAACCTCCTGAGAACATTTCCACTAACCAAACCCTACTGCTACAGTAAGGCTGCAGCATGCCTGCCCAGCAGCAATGGGACTCTATTGATGCTGCTGAACACCCTGCACTCCTTGAGCTTCAAGCAGTGCCAGGCACCACAGCTCTCTGAGCCCATCTTTCTGCTCCTCCTGGCTCCGTTCCACCAAGTGCCAGCCTCTCTCCGTTAACCTTCAGCGGTCCCTCAGAGAAGGCATGAAGCCAGGCGGATCCACAGATTGTCTCTGCATCCGCTGGAAGAAGCTCTGGCAGATACAAACACAAGCAGCAGCGTATTCACATAGCTGGGAGCAGCCTGTAAGCACTGGCATGTTTAAGATGATACATGTATGCATTAGAAGTCTGTAATTCCAACATGCCAATCATAGATTAAAAACAGACTAAATCTCAGTAACATACTGGATTCCTTTGCTATATGCTGTGAACTAGAACTGATCACAGAGATCCTGACCTGCCAGCAGTTTTCCTGTTGTAGCTGAGCACATGCTCTGCAGAAGATTTAGGCTTTCAATGACAAGAAAGTAGGAGAGTTGCTGTTGACAGCTATGCTTATTGTGCTGCTGTTGGTAAATACACACAAGCAAAAGCGCCAGTCTTATAAAGGAGTGGATTTGCTTGCTATGAGCCCAGCTCCTGTGCAGTGCAGTGGCATCTTAGTCTTTTAATTTCTTAATGAAATGGTTGCCTCAAACCCTTCAGAACTGGGAGCAGTAAATCCGTAGCAGGCACAACAGTAATAGCAGCAGCCAGAAGGCCAGCAGGAGCTGCCCATTTAATCTCCCTCTGCACTGCTTGTATGCTGCCAGCCTGAGTTACCCGACTTTGTGATGGGAAGGAAACAGTTTAGTTCTGAGCTGTATCTAGGGCACTAGAAACTTGACCCTCATTCAGGCATGGCATATAATCCAACAAAGGCTAATTATTCCTGATTTCTAAACAGAATCACATATGAAGCCTGCCAGGACCCCTCTCTCAGTGGAAAGGAATGAGAGGGAGAGGTACAAAGAGGCAGATGGGGTGTGTGAAGCACTCTTTGTGTAGCTGTCCTATTACACACACAGGTTTTCCTCTCACACCTGTTTCTACCACTCAAACACCAAATTATTTAAAGCTAGCAAAAGGAGAGGGGAGAGAGGGTGTGGAGGGCAGATGAGATGTAACTCATGCTTTGCATTCTCTTCCCCAGTATTTACAGGTCCTTGATTCCCCTTTCTTGGGCTAGTTTTCTATTTCAAGGCACTGCAAGTTTGCCTTGAAGAATCCAAAGTGGCTGGAGAGCTGGGAAAATTAGCATTTAAAGGGGTTTAATAAATGCAACACCCTCAGGGAGTTTTCTAGAGAGAGTGAACTCCATAAAATTAAAGGCCAGGACATGGGCATTATTTGTGCTAAAATAAAACACAACCTCCAGCAAGAAAATCTCATTAAATGACCAAAGTTAATATGGGTTTAATGTTTACAAAAATCCTCCCCCTTCCTCTAAAACCATGTCAGTCCACTTTGGAGCATTTCTATTTCGTAGCAACTAAAAAGAGGGTGGGAAGGCAAAAAAGTAACCTTCTAGGGTTTATTCCATGTGTGGTGCAAGAGCTAAAAGATACAATGATAGCTTGTATCTCTTTCTATATCCTGTGAAAACACTGCATAACAGTTCATTTTGTCCCTGTTAATCAGTACTGAGCCCTCCTGTTTGCTGTGCACAGGACCTTTACGAGCATGGAAGGCGATCTCCCCACTGCTACCTGCAACAGCATGGACCAAAGACAGCATACACCAACAGCAGCTGCCTGTGTCTCCAAGTGCAATTATATTCTTCCATGGAGGAAAAATAAATGAGTATATCAGATACTGACTACTCACCAAGGAAATTCCACTTGTTTATTAGACGTCTTTTTCTTTATAGGGTAACTTGAGCCAAATGATTCTGCTTATTTAAGTACAAAAAACCTTCAGTCACAGGAGATTCCAGAAATGCCAGAACCCTGAGCTCCCCTCCCTTGCCACAGACACAAAAATCTCTCCCACCCACTTCTCTGCTCAGTGCAATCACTGCATGCATGGAAGTTCTACGGTCTCTGGCCCATCTTCTTCAGGGTTCGATTCAGCTGGAATTAGAGAAAGCAAAAGTCAGAAAAATACACAGGGACTGATACACACTACTGCTCCCCTCAGCAGCCTTTATCCAATGCCTCAGCTCCTCCTCTCCAACTCACTGATAAAAAACTCTTGTGCAAGTGCAGGCAGTGTGCAAAGCAGACAGGGAACCGCTAAAACTGCCTTCTCCTCTCCAAGACAGCTGAGCAGGATGTGGGGAGAAGAAAGGATACAAACTTGTAGCAGTGGTATCACAACCCTGTATTGCTGAAGTCCCCACATCTCAGGTTTTTGCTGCTACGTTTCCAGCGTGCAGCAGCTTGTCAGGATGGTGGAGCAGTGACAGAATGTCACCTCCTGGCTGAGCACGACACTGAAGTCATCAGTGCTCCAGAAATCCTTGAGACCACTTTCTAGAGCCATAGTTAAGAAGGTAGGGATACAAACTTGGTTATGTTACCAATAGGAACACCAGAGTTTTCTGGGGATAATGGAGTCTTGCCCTTGGACAGCAAACCCCTTCTGTGACTCAAAGGAGCACCCCTCACACAAAACCACTCTTCACAGGCCAGCAGCTGCTGCTGAAACCACCTGCCTTTGCCAGTGCCTTGTAGAGCTGGGGCTCACTCCAGCAAGGCATCACGCAGCTGTGTCATACAAGCGTGGCTCCTCCACGGGCTGCACAGCCCAATGCTGCCAATGCTTACCCCACTCCTCCTACACAGCTCTCCTGCTCAGGCCTCACCTCCTCAAACTTGTGGATCTGGCGGATGAAGAAGTCCCCATAGCGTCGAGCAACCTTTGTGTCTGCAATATGGATCATGTCCTGAGGAGGGAACAGCATGAGGTCAGGAGAAGGACTGCAAAACTTGAGGAGCAATCAAAGGGGCTTCATTCCAGCCCTGGCTCAGCACCACACGTACCTGAGCTGTGCTAGTCCCACAGCAACCATTCAGTTCTCTGTGGGCTGCCTTCCCTATATTTATGCATGGGATGGGTACCAAACTCACACTGTATTCACTTCCCACATTCTTGCACACTGCGTGTTTCAGTCTCTTTGCAGCGGTGTGGCAGCCCCAACCCCAATTAGTGTTGTGCTTTCCTTTACCAGAAGCTAAGAGTCATGGTGTCTACCAGGAGAGGTAGGTTGAGACATAGCATGAGACCCTGCAGCAAGAAGTCTGCTCTAAAGACCATTAAAACAACGAGCAACTTGCTATTCCTCTTAGAAGGAAACATAACGGTTACTGCTATTTTATTTGAAAATGAAGCCCTAAAAGACTTTTTGCTATGCTTCCTGCTGCCTGGAGCTCCAAGGGCAGGATGGTGACAGGACCATACCCTGTGTTTAGGTTCTTCCTAGAGCTAAATGCTGCTCCAGTGAAAATCAGACCCACAACATGACCAAGTTAATCTTTGTCAAGGGAAGATACTGGGGAGGCCTACAAAGCTGACAGTCCCACCTAATACAATGACATCTTGGGAGGTGACCCAAATGTCACCTCCTGAAAACACTGACAAGCAGTTCCCTCTGTCCTGGGGAAGTTGTTTAGAACCTTTGTTTTCTGGGTACAATGACTATCAAAGGTGCCTGTGAGATCCCATCACTGCTCATCTACTGACACTCCTATTAAGCATGGCTATGAATTCACTGTGGGCAGCCAAGCCCTTCACATGGCAAAAAAGGAAGGGACGTTTCCCACAGACTGGAGCAAAACTGGGTGCTGCCACTTCCAGAATTTCCCAGGTGAAGGAATTTCCTAGCTAGCAAGGGGCAGATACCAACCTTGTCAATATAGAAGTCAACCTCAGAGGCAGACTGGAACTCCCCATCCAGGGCAGATATGCCACTGGTCCATACCAGGTTCTTCATCTTATGCTTGAAGACAAGCAGTTGGATACGAAACTCCTGTTCTGTAAGGTCTAAGAAGCCAGCCAGCTTCGCCACAGGCATGGTGGTGTAGAGCTTGAGGAAGCTACGGATGGTAGAGAGCTGGGCCTGCTGCTGAACCTCATCAGCAAAGACCTTGAGCTGCTGCAGAAAGGGCTCCTTGTGGTAGTTAGGATGCACATTGTCGTAATTGGGCACCACAGGGGAGAGGAACTTGGGGCAGGCGTAACTGAAGAGCTCCTCATAGACTTGTGCATCACCCTTCTGCATGCGCAGCATCTTATCCCCGTATTTCTCTCGCAGCTGCAGGTGGATGCTCTCATCTATGCGCATGGGGTACATGGTGAGGGCGATGGCCAGCAGCGCATGCATCTGCTCGTTCTGCTTGTTAATCTGAGATAGAGAGAAGAATCTGTTAGCTATCAATGTGCTCAGGCTTTACAGTGCCAGAGGGAGCTGGGAGAGAGAAATAGACCCTTCTTCAGCTTTACCCAGACCACCAATAGTCTTAATGGTCAAGGGGGTCAGCACAAAGAAGCAATGCCTTTGAGCAAAGCAGACAGATGAATGCCATATCAATGCTCTTATCAATGAAAAAGAGGGCTGGATAGAGTGAATGTACCCAGAGCCATAAAGAACCTGGATGGCCAGAAGCATGTTTGCTTTGGTGCAAAAAAAGTGCAGAAGGGAAGGAAAGGCACAGGGGAAGGGAAGGCAGAGTTTAACAACCATCTTCTCCTGGCAAGGGAGGTATCAGAGAAGCCAGTGAAGAAAAGGCTGAGAAGGAAGGTTTATCTGAGTGTGGGATGAAATGGACAGCTGTGTGGCTGAAACAGACATACGGAATTTTTGAACTGAGAATGGCAGGATTTGGCTATACAAAATGAAATGAATCATAAGGGTGAAAAAGAGACAGAAGCAGCAAGGGGTAAAACAGGCACCAGAGACAGCTTAGGTTGAAAGAAAAAGGAGCTTTGTTTCAGCTATGCTGAAGTAAAACAGTCTGTGAATGACTGACTGACAATGGAAATACATATGAGTAGCTGTAATGTGAAATGCAGGACTGGACTAGGAACAGGACTGAGGCTGAAGCAGCATCAGCAAGAATATTATTGTCAATGATACTCATTAACAACACTGCCTAGAGGGAGCATGCAGATGGAACCAGGGCAGCTGTACAGTGAACAACCAAAGAAACCAGTAACACAGCTAAAAGAAAATATTGCCACACATGGCAAAGCAGTTCAAAGGATCCCCAGCCACCATCACCAGCACAGTCCAGGAAAATAAGGCTGATGTAAGTTATCAAGTAACAGAAGAGGCAGGAAAGAAGAAAGCAGCTTTTTCTTTTGGGAAGTCTAGACCTAGTCTATTTCTTACCATCTCATACTTGTAGGTTGTCCTCTGAAACATGCTCTTGGTCCTCTGGATGTAGAGGAGAATGTTGGCAAAGACACGGATGGCATCCTGGTAACGTCGCATCATCAGGTATGCAAAGCCCACATAGTAATATGTGGTTACTTGGCATTCAGGCACCCGGGAATACATGCTCTGAGAAGGAGGGATGAACATGCTATGTTAGAGAGGAGACAACCACCTTTGATACAAACTGCTCATTACCCAGAATTCAGCCACCTCTGCTTTCACTCCCATCCCAAATATAGGAAGGAGAGGGTTAATTCAGGATACCTCACCTCCCACCCATCCCTGCAGCAGCTTCCTTACTTTTTATTAGATCATCCCATTTCCTATGTTTTCCAGTTTCAGCTTCCTGCAAGCAGAGGACTCCTGCATTGTGCCTAACACTGCTTTGCTCAGTTCCCTTTTCCCCTGTTTCACTCCATGTCCTGTATCAGACAGCATACACATAGATCTGTGCCAAGCCTTGGGCCAAGCCTGTGTTGCAGCTGGACTTTTTTTTGCCACTGTTACCGTAAGTGGCACCCAATTCTAGGGCAAAACCACGCATGATGGGAGGGGGCACAGAGAGAACAAGAGTCAAAAATAAAATGAGCCACTGACCAGGGTGGGAACGATATGCCTAGCCAGCTGCCACTTACACTTCAAATAATATTCCCCGCAACAATACTGATTTGCACAACACAGCAAACCTCCTAAAAAACTAGGCATTTGTGCTGCAACAACATCAGGCATTATCATAGGGCTTGATTTAATGACAAAGCTCCAGCTGTGTTCAACTACAAACTCCTGACAACAACAGTTACAAACAGCTCCTCAGCTGGAAAGTTCATTATGGCAATCCAGCATGTTTGAACAGAGGCATTTAGAAAACCAAAACGGAGGGTTTAAAACACACTGCTTTACCTTCTTGTTGAGCTCAATGTTCTCCAGAACCTTGATTGCTTGGTAGTAATCCCCCAGCAGAGAGTGCAGACGCAGGAGCCCAACGAGGCTGAAATAGCCCAGCATCTTGTAAAGGGAGTGGCGACCATATTCACCAGCCACACTTTCAGGGTCACCTAGAGAGAAAAGGAACCATGATGCTTTCTTCCAAGGAAGCCAGCTCCCATTCTAACATCTCTATGTTTACAAGCAAAGGGAGCAAGATCTCAGGTGTAATCACAGAATGGTTTGGGTTGGAAAAAAACCCTTAAGATTATCTAATTCCAACACCCTGCCATGGGCAGAGATGCCTCACCCTAGACTATGTCACCCAAGGCTTTGCCCAACCTGGCCTTGAACACTGCCAGATGGAACATTTACCAGTTCTTTGGGAAAGACGTTAAAAGTGCCTCACCACCCTCACAATTTCTTCTAATACCTAACCTGAGCTGCTTCTGTTTGAACCCATCACCCTTATCTTATCACTACAGTCCCTGATGAAGAGTCCCTCTCCAGGAGGCATCCCTTCCAATACTGAAAGGCTGCTATGAGGTCTCCATACAGCTTCTCTTCTCCAGGCTGAACAGCTCCAACTTTCCCAGCCTGTCTTCATATGGGAAGTGCTCCAAATAAAATAAAAAGTGAAATAAAAGCAGCACAGACAGAGGTCTTGCTTGGCAACCCCCAGTCAGCTCACCTCCACTAGTATAGACCTCCAGCTGTCGGTTGATGTTGGATTTGTCTACCAGGGAGTGCAGCACATTAAGGACACTGTGGACGTTCCAGATCTTGGGGTTGGAACGAAGGAAATCAATTTCCTCTTCAGACTTCTTGGCTGTCTTGCAGCGGTACTGGCTGAAAGACTGGAACTACAGGAAAAAGCAGAGATTCAATAATGAGAGGCTATTTTGGAGATGTTCAGATAAGTGCATCAAGCTTACAAGTTGATCACACAAATGCACTACAATAAGCTGCAAAAGTTTCATCTGAGATCACCTGGCAACCGAAATGGGAAACAATACTAACTTTGAAGCACCTAGGGAAAAAATTATACAGCATAGAGGGAAAAGGCCAGAAAACAGAATGAAGCCGAGAAGGATTTGCTGTCTGAACAGGTAGTAAAGAGAACAACCAAGTCATAAGACGTATCTGCACACACACGCATCTTTTCCTATATATGCACACATTGTTTTTCATCCTCAAGCTCAGCAAGACTGCAACACTTAAGGAATTCCAGGCAGCTCTATAGTAAAAAGTTACAGAGAAAGGAATCTATAGAGGAGAACCAACAGCATTTGCAATCTGTATTGCTGCACTCAGAATGGTAAGTGGAAATTATTTTCTAACATCAAGATCTTAAACCACAGATTATTTCAAATCAGGTCAGCAATCTTTCAGTGCAAGCATAAAGGTCCTACTGACTAGGAAACACAAAACTAAAGTAAAAGCAAAGAACACATAAAATGAGCTTGAACAAGGATCTTCAGAAGGTTTTTGTGATTGCAGCAGACTTCAATCAGGCTGCTTTGCACAAATCAGGCAGAAATGAAGGTTAGTTTAAAAAACCCTACGCAGCAACTGAAACAGAAATATCAACAGACAACCAGGAGTTCCCCAAACCTCCTTGTAACTTAAAAATCTGTATGCTTACCACTACTTTGTCTACTTAGTGAACCAGGAATAACAATGCTCACCAAAGTTTTCTGACCTGCAATGGTATCCAAGCTATGAAAATCACAGAGAGGGATGAGATGAAAAAAGTATATATAGCACCTAATAGAGGCAATGCCACTGCAAAATGGCCCAGTCTTATAGTCATATACCTGGTATATGAATTCATCAATGATATCCCAGAGCCACTGGTTAGGCAGTTCCAGAGGAGCAGGGCCATCAGCATCTGCAGAAGAATGCAAGTAATAAATGAGAGGCTTAATATCCTGAGCAAGAACTGTGGTAGAACTGGAGGAATGGACAATTAAAAGAACACGATTTCCCTGCAATGGGAGATGCAGTATCAGATGAATGAAAATTCCAGAAGGGCAGTGACATGTAGCTTTAGCTACCTCAACTACTTCCCTTTTAAAGAATAAGATGCATAGGGTTAACCTCTACAGTGTGACTGCTCAGTAGCAGTGATCCTCAGAAGCTGCATGCAGGCTGCAGGGTTTTGCCCCAGCTGATCTTTTCTCCACAAGAAGTCTGGCAGGGAGTCACAAACACTAAGATTTGTTCCAAGGGAGTCAACAACAGTAAGCAGTTGTGTAACACTGCAAGTTTTCTCTAGCTTAAAGCTTCATTTTGCTTTTTAATAAAGACAGGTGAAATAGTTCTCAGCAAGGCACAAAGCTCAGCAAGTTGTACTTTTTACAGTCTTTCAGAAAGCACTGGAAAATATTTACGCTTTTTGTGGATTTAAATGCATGGATGTAAAGTGCTCTTCAGTGAACAAACACTCAAACACATGGAAAGCTCAGGCTACTTCTCCCTCTCGGGTCTATAAAAAACCATTGCAGTTCTAACCCTCTCCAGCTCTGCTCTTTCCAATATTCACAAACCAGAAAGGAACTGCATCAACTCACTGAGGATGTAGTTGAAGAGATTGCAATAGTTGTAATAGGATTCAAATCTCTGCTCCAGTGTGGGTCCTCCCTGTAATGAGAAGTCAGCACAGTGTGCTTAGTTTCAAGCAAGTCAGGAGGAAGTTTATGGGCAACAGACTATGAAGGACAGTCAATAGTCAGGGCAGTAGAGGGTCTATTTCAGAAATGTTAGAGCCAATATTCAACCAGGACACCCATCAACACCACCCAGAAGACTTGATATTGTATTGCTATTGTCCCATAGAATAGGGTTGGTTTTTCATGTACAGGGCAACCAAGCAATCAAAACTCCTATGAATAGGATGCATTAACCCTCCTTGTCCTCCTCTCTGCTGTCCAGATTGAAGAGCTTCCCATTACCTTCAACAGCTTTCCTTCCTTCTCGCCTCATGAGAAACCTTTCTAAATCAACAATACTGCTCGTAGACAGTATTTCTAAATGTTCTAAAAGACCAGCAAACACAATAGGGAATCACTCTCTTCTTATAATGATCTTTCTTGTTTCACCTGGAGGCAACTCAAAGGCAGCCTGAGAAACCAGTCTCTCCTGTTAAAGCCCTACCTGGGTTAATACAGCAATCTTTTTAAAGTGCTCACTTCTCCCCCCTCTGGCCCACACTAAAACTGCAGTTACTTATCTACTCTATTCAGCTTCCTTCTTTAAAAGAACCAAAACCAACTGATTTTCTCACTGACTTCGAATTAGCTTAAAAAAAAAAAAAAAGTTGGGATTGTTTTGTTTTATAGAGCATTATTCTTTCCATTTCCTTCTCCTGTATCCCTTATGGTGCCTGTTCCCCTCTCCACAAAGCACTCTGACCCCACATGTTTTTTTTTAATCATGAATAATGCACCTTCCTCTTGTGACACCCCCTCTCACCCACCTCCTAATCTGGAGAACAAAGAGCCACAAAGAAACACAGAAAACCAACTGATCCATAGGTCTTGGCAATTACAGCTCTATCAGAAGGAAAATTTAATTACCCACCAACGCCTCCTTCTTCTGTAACTCACTAACCACTACAGTAACAAACTTCTACATAACAGCCTCCTGAAAAGTCAGACCAGGTCTTCTGATTCATACAGGCTGCCAGGGAAACCTGCACACTCACCACAGCCAAGCTTGAGGAGACAGCTAATGAGCCTCAGAAAGACAGTCAAGTCTTTCCTGCTTTTCAGCAATTAGTGAACCTTTACTACAAAGAAAGGGCAAGAATTTTAAGCTTTCTTAACTGCAACCTGACTTAGATCTCATAAACCCACCCAATCCTGCCTTGCAAAAGCCAGAGAACCACTGCTGCTCTGGTGGCAGCAAGAACTGGAAAATTCGATGGCATGGAGAAGCCAATAGGGAGACATAGGACAAACACTCACACTGACTTTGGCGTAGATGTGCCTATAATACAGCTCCTTGTACAGGATGAGGAAAACAGCATCTGGGAAAAAGATGACAGAACAAGACATTAGCAAGCCACAAGGCCCAGGCAACTGGATCTCTTGGATATACCAGTGGTACTCCTCCTGCCACAGTAATAAAACGAGTTTGACTTCTTGTCATGCATCTGCTGGAGGAGTTGCCACAGTGAACAAAGATGAGCAACTCAGGCAGCAGCAACACTGGACACCTGCTCACTACTTTAACAAATTATTTAGTTCCTTCTCTCTCTGACAAGCAAAAAGAGAGCCAAAGACTTACCATTTCCAACCTGCGGGGCAATGGCCTCGGCCTCTGGCCATGGGGTATTCTTAAAAAACCTTTCCGTCAGCTTTGTCCAGCTGGAAGACAGACACACATGTGGCACTGTAAACCCTTTCCCAGTGTAATAGTGCTGGAATTAGAGATCAACATATAGAGGCCTTGGACAAGAAAGTGAACCCCCACCTCCTTCTAGTGAGTCCAGTGTTGAGTCAAAGAATGACAATTATGAACTAAACAATTAAAGTCTTCAGTTTACCCCTGAAGTGTGGAACACTTGTTTGTGTTACTTTCACACTCCCTTTACGTCAAGGTGACACAGCTACAAGCAGGAGGTAGCATATGCAGGGAACAGCCACAACCTCATGACTTTTTGCAAACCGCCTAACTAGCACTACTGGGGTCACTTTTGCTGCCTCCACACACACTAGGCACAGGACTGGGATTTTCCTTCAGACAAGCCACAGCTCACCTATACTCATGTTAATGGTGTGGAAATACTGAAAATTTGGTTCTTTTTTTTTTTTTTTTATCCTGCAGTAATCAAATCAAACCTCACACTGTATTTTACAGAAAGCCCAAACACCACAGCCAGTAGTCAGCCTTGCTTTTTAAAAGCAGTGTGNTCCGAAATTTTTTTTTTTTTTTTTTTTTTTTTATCCTGCAGTAATCAAATCAAACCTCACACTGTATTTTACAGAAAGCCCAAACACCACAGCCAGTAGTCAGCCTTGCTTTTTAAAAGCAGTGTGCACTTTCACCCCAGTTTGAAACAGTGATTCTGTTGGAAAAAGGTGAAATTTTATGTCAAAACCAGTCATACAGAAGAAATGATTATAAACTAGTAGAAGGCCTTTATATGTATGTTAAAGTGTTGTAACTTTATTATTCTGTATTTTAGTCACTCTATAACCAAGATATTACAGTAGTAGCTTTAGCAGCAGAGAC